>WNGS01169217.1:24428720-24439695 GCA_020271785.1 Procambarus virginalis
TGAAAAATCAATCAATTTTTTTTAACTTAAATTTGTTTTCCAATTAAACTAATTATATATTTGTTAATATATGCTATTGTGATAGCAAAGAGTCAAGTATGATTTCAGTTGATACTTTTGTTTGATAATCGTTTTTGACCATTTTGGTAAAAATTTGACACTTGAATCAAGTGTTTTTATTATCCATTTCTTTTATTGCTCGATGCTGAAACTTGGACCAGATGAAACACCTTTTCATATACAACTTGTCAAAAAAGTTTGATTGAAATCGAACGAGTTTTCATTTATTGCATATTTGGACAATTGGAACCTAATGCCCCTATTTAATTAAGTGATTTATTGACCTATATAATTCATGTCACCATATGAGGCATATTAAAATTACTTTGATGGGGTGAGAATGAGACCATTTAAGGGCCCCGCTTGAGACACTAAAGTCATCTTGTGAGACACAGTAGTCGAGTAAGAGCTCAGCATATAACCACCTGTTCCCGCTCTAAGGTAAAAGTTTGCATATACAAATTAATCAACTGTTATAAAATAGTATAAAATCCCCATAAACTACCATTGTATATTGTTCACTTCAAGGAAGGTTAAAAAAAATTCGTATTTCTCACAGTAAAATTTTTTTCATTATCTTTCTCATCTGCTTTGAAGATCTTTTTGCCTCAGAGGAGAGCATCTCTTCATATCTCTTCTCAGCATTCATAATTTAGACAGGAGCCGGTGGCTGAGCGGACACAACACTGGTCGCGTAATCCTGTGGTCCCGGGTTCAATCCCGGGCGCCGGCGAGAAACAATGGCCAGAGTTTCTTTAACCTGGTGCTCCCGTGTTACCTAGCAGTAAAATAGGTACCTGGGAGTTAGTCAGCTATCACGGGCTGCTTCCTGGGGGTGGAGGCCTGGTCGAGGACCGGGCCGCGGGACAATAAAAGCCTCGAAATCAACTCAAGACAACCTCAAAAAGGAGAGAATTATCCTCTTGTTTTCTTACGTGTTAAAGAAAACGTTGTATTTCTTACGTTATATAACAAGACTTTAAAATACTTTTGTAGTTGACTGACAACATAGTAATTACGTCAACGATTAACTTGTTAAGTTATATGTAAATAAATCGTAAGTCTCAGTGGGGATATTTTACTGGCTTGAAAACGCAATGGTTAGGGCTTTCAAGCGGGTGGAGGTACGGTTCAAAATCGTGGACACACAAGTCTCCTGGTTCAGTAACAACACACACACACACACACACACACACACACACACACACCACACACACACACACGACAGAAAGAGAAGCGTCACAACAATCAGTAATTTAGTCACAATCAACAAAACCGCCACATCCTCAACAACCACAAAACTCTCTCACTTCTTTTCCCTTCCAACAGAACGTCCAGAAATGTGACAACAAGCGCAGAAAAAGAAAACACGAAGTAAAATAAACAAAAAATGTTAAAGGATTCAATCCCTATCTCTCGTTCGAGTCCCGCAAAAAAAAAACTATTCAGAGTTACTTTTTTGTTTTAAATCAGCGTGCCCGAAATCTGGCAGGACTCTTGTGTGAACAGAAACCTGTAATAATACTCTGGAATGTACATTAACACTAGAATTAAACCTCTTTAGGGGCGGATGACACAAGTATGTTTCAAAAATATATAAATTAACTTATTTCTATCTTGTCAATAGATTACATAGTAAACATATTTACCTCCTGGTTCTAAGGGCAGCAGTAAACAATTTAGAGAATCGAATAAACATATTGTTTTACTCTGTATTATATTCGAGAAGAAAAAATTATTTCGTCAATTTAAGCTGAATGTTAAAAAATAAATAGTTTTACGTGCATTAAGAATCAGAATTTTGTCTAGGATATTTTCTACTATTCAAGCTGATAAACGATCCATCTAAATGGAGGAAGCAAAATGAAATATTATTTATTTAACTCATGCTCCAGTTGGTAATATATATATATATATATATATATATATTTTTTTTTATCGGACGATTTGCATGAAACTTATACACCTGACTGCACATAAGCCTATCTGTAAGAGTGCCAATTTTGGAGAAAATTGGTTCATGTCAACCTCAGCCACAGATTTAGAACCTTAGACTTTATTATTTGCTTGTTTTTTTCAATTAACATAAACGTTCAAATAACTTTTTCATTTTATATTCAATTTACATGAAACTTACACAGTATATGTAGAGTGCATGTCTCTAAATGTTTTGATAGCTTATTCTCTAAGTTCATTTATTGATTGTATAATAGCAATAAACATGATATATTTGCATAATTTTTTGGGGAACTTTGAAAATTTGTATTAGGAAAACTAAAGATTTTTGAAAAATTATCTATCAACATATCCTTTATTATATGCTAATGTGTCAGAAAACTTCCATAAAATAATTATATCTGAAACGTGTGTTTATTTATTCAGACTTGAAAATGTGTAAAAGTCGTTGAAAAAAAAAATCTCCCTTTCTATTTACGATGCAGTACTGAAACTTGGGACAATTGCAGCTCTTTCCAATTAGTAAAAAAATATTGGTTGACATTGAACAACTTTTCCAAAACCAACCTATTGCCCCCTTAGCAGGACTCTACTGGGTGGACGCTATAGTTGAGAAGATGTTATAATGAGTGTAATCCTGTGAAATGTCGCCCCTCTTGTGTACCCGGGCAACGCCGGGTATCTCAGTTAATCCCTAATATAAATTCTTTTCATCCATCAGTTTATTTCAGGCATTACCGCAATAATATATTAGAGCCTCTATAATGCATCGGAACTTTAATTAAATTATATATTATTTTATTGGATTTTCACTTATGATGTTACAGAGATGGAGAGAGAGCAGCAGATAGTCTGAGGCTCGGACACGTACACGAATGGACACGTACACTAATGGACACGTATACGAATGAACACTTACACTAATAAACACATACAGGAATGGATACATACACGAATGAACACGTACACTATTGGACCCGTACACGAATGGACCCGTACACGAATGGACACGTACACGAATGGACACATACACAAATGAACACATACACGAATGGACTCATACACGAATGAACACATACACGAATGGACTCATACACGAATGAACACATACACGAATGGACACATACACGAATGAACACATACACGAATGAACACATACAAGAATGGACACATACACGAATGGACACATACACATGTATAGATATAAACTCGAAGTAGAGTAGCACAGAAAATTATCCTGACTTTCTGTAACCGTTGTCTGTGTTCCTTATGATAATTGGTGTATGTAATCTACCTGTCTCAGGTGATGATAAGTTCCACTGGAACAGAAGCAGATCAGGAGCCAGATTCACGAAACAGTTACGCAGGCATTTACGAACCTGGAGCCCGATTCACGAAGCAGTTACGCAAGTACTTACGAACTTGTATATCTTTCTTCAATTTTTGACGGCTTTGGCTACATTTATTAAAAAGTTTACAAGCATGAAAAAGTCCCAATCATTTGTTGTTATTGTTATAAACAGCCTCCTGGTGCTTCGAAGCTCATTAATAGTTTAATCATTTTAAACAAAGCCGCCAAAGATTGAGAAAAGATGGACAGGTTCGTAAGTGCTTGCGTAACTGTTTCGTGAATCTGGTCCCAGGTTCGAAAGTGCCTGCGTAACTGCTTCGTGAGTCTGGTCCAGGTTTGTGCATTCTACTCTCCTGGCATACATTGACCAGGAAAGAAAAGTTCTTGTAATTAAAACAACTAGTAACCACCCTCCCCTTCACTACAACGATAATTCCAAGATAAGCGCTGAAACGTAACTCAACTTGGAAGTCTGGTCGACGACCGGGCCGCGGGGACGCTAAGCCCCGGAACAACTCCAAGGTAACTCCAAGGTAGGTGGAAACACAAATAGTAAACAGTGGCATCACAGATCAGTTTGCAAATTCGTAGCTCACCACCTGTTTGAGAAAGCCGATCCAACCTGTCCTCTTAAAATAACGTCGCTTTGGCCGTTTGCCCGAATAGCTGAAAGTGGACGTAATTTGAAAATTAATAAAAAAAATGAAAGTAAATTTGGGATTTTTTTTCAACAACAGTAAGTTAAGGGTCCTCTGATAGGTTAGGTGGGCAGGAAATTCTCATAAAGTTTCAAAACGTTATGAAAAACGTTAATTGAAAGTTTCCTCTTCTAACCTGTCCGAGTAGGCCGGACGACTCAAACAGAAAACGGGACAGTACGTCACTTTTGTGAGTCGATTTCATTTCAAATTACGTCCAAATTTGGCCATAGTGCGCATACAAGCCAAAAGTGACGTTATTTTTAAGAGGACGGGTTGCTTATGCTAGTAGGGATGTCGCCTCCCTGGGAGGATGAAGTATTTAAGATTATAATAAACTAGACGATAAAACTCCAACATGATGCCACAAGATTTGAGGTACAAGTTTCTCGAGTAGATTAATGATGAAGCGCGAAATGAATTTGATCAACTACACTGATGGTTACACACAGAAATCAAATGAACAAATCCACAAGGGCCGTGACGAGGATTCGAACGTGCGTCCGAGAGCATCCCAGAGCTCTCGGACGCAGGTTCGAATCCTCGTCACGGCCAATGTGAATTTGTACACTAATGGCTTTCCTAATCCATCTTATGACAGGGCTGGCGCAGCATACACTATAGTTAAGAATAATATCTTTCAAAACTGAAATGAAGAAAAAGCACGTATTGAGATCTATGCCTCTTCATCCTCAGCAGAGCTGACTCTGCTGACGATGTTATGACTGTTAAGATATCCAGAAAGATACATGAGATGAGCGGTGAACTACACCGAGTCGAAAACATCACTACACAGCCTTAGGAAAAACATGCAGGAAACCGACAGTCGCAGAAATCACGGGAACTGTGAAAGTACTAACCAATCAGTGAAAAGTGATTCTGTTCCTGTTGATCCTCTCCCACGTTGGACTCTGTGGAAATAAACGAGCAGATGTGCTGGCTACTGAGGACGCTGAAGGAAACCATGTTGAATACTTCATACCCAAGACGTCTACTAATCTGTGGTAGCACGATGGACTTGTGATCCTGTGGTCCTGGGTTCGATCCCAGGCGCCGGCGAGAAATATTGGGCAGAGTTTCTTTCACCCTATGCCCCTGTTACCTAGCAGTAAAATAGGTACCTGGGTGTTAGTCAGCTGTCACGGGCTGCTTCCTGGGGGTGGAGGCCTGGTCGAGGACCGGGCCGCGGGGACACTAAAAAGCCCCGAAATCATCTCAAGATAACCTCAAGAAGATCATAAGACAACAGCACCGTGAGATGGTAACTCAGGAAAGGAGAACAGAAGAACAAATCAGTGAGTTGACCAGACCACACACTAGAAGGTGAAGGGACGTCGACGTTTCGGTCCGCCCTGGACCATTATCAAGTCCACAATCGACTTGAGAATAGTCTAGGACCGAAACGTCGTCGTCCCTTCACCTTCTAGTGTGTGGTCTGGTCAACATACTTCAGCCACGTTATTGAGACTCATCGCCTGCAAATCAGTGAGTCTGTACACCGGTACAAAGTGGTGGCCGATGACAATTTCAATCATCATGGACAAGGAGGTACGTGAACGAGAAAGAATATAATAGAACGAAAACGTCTTGGATACAAATAATCACGGAGATTCGTGACCGGAGCATCAACCGAGCAGCAGAGATGCAGAATCTTTGGTGCCAGTCAAAATTCTAGTGGTCAGGTAGCCTTGAACACTACCTGAGAGATTATGCCTATTATAGCAATTTGAATATGAATAGAATAATTAATTCCAGTGATTAAAATATTTTTTTTATCAGATATAGATACAGTTTTTAACATGTTCTCCTTCTTTGAACCCCACAAAATAATGGTAAATATTAGACTTCTTGTTTGGTGAGCTGTGAATTTGAGACAGTTGAGTCCATGATATGTCTGGTTACAAGAACTATGAACCCAGATTAAGGAATAGGGAACATGGGTAAAGAACCCTTGTTCTTAATCCTTAAGATTAAGAATGGTGGCGATATGTTCACTCACAGGATGAGTGACGCTGCCCGTTTATACCACTGTGACGATATGTTCACTTACAGGATGAGTGACGCTGCCCGTTTATGCCACTGTGACGATATGTTCACTCACAGGATGAGTGACGCTGCCCGTTTATACCACTGTGACGATATGTTCACTCACAGGATGAGTGACGCTGCCCGTTTATGCCACTGTGACGATATGTTCACTCACAGGATGAGTGACGCTGCCCGTTTATACCACCGTGACGATATGTTCACTCACAGGATGAGTGACGCGGCCCGTTTATACCACCGTGACGATATGTTCACTCACAGGATGAGTGACGCTGCCCTTCGGGGCAAAAGGAAATTAAATTAACAGTTACCTTGAGCTCTGTCATCATTGCAACAATCTTGCTCATACATCAATTTGCCGGATGCTTCAACAGCCTTACGAAATTATATCTAAAGACAATATATATAACTTTATAATTTTTAGTTATGCTTTGATATATATTATATGCTTGTGTACAACACCGTATATGTCTTATTTATTGAATATCATCATACGTAATTTGCATAATTAAAAATCGCTACCTTGAGGTAATCTTACCTTGGTAAACGATCATCTTCAGGAAATGACACGAAAGGAAAAAATAGGGTACATTGCTACTCAAAGTTCAGTCCATACACTTCATTCATATAGACCATCAGCCCCGAACGGCGGACCACAAATGCAGCAGCAGCTGTACTTATCTGTGTTCCGCGGTTCAAGGGTTCGATGGTCCAAATGAAAGATATTTCGTTCAGTTCCTATATCTTCCGTTCCCTTGGATGTCACCTCCCTCGGCCTCTCCTCACCTTACCAGTCAATACAACGTTGACACAATACTGTGGAATGCTGCGTCGACTTTATTGCACTGGTCCACCGAAATATTAACGTTGCGGGTTGACGTAGTGGGGTGTGTGTTGAGTCACTTCGCCTTCCTCTGTGGACCAGTGTCACCATTTCTGAGTGCCAAGCCACACGAGTGCCAATACTCAGTGTCAAACACTCTCGACGCACGACATTTGGTGAGTGACATTTCCACACGCAATCTCAGATTTTTTTTTTTTTAGTTTTTAAAGTTCGAGTGTTTTTATTATTTCACACTTGAAGCTTATCGAGACCCCCGATCAACGTCTGACCTCCTTCCACACACACACACACACACACACACACACACACACACACACACACACACACCACACACACACACACACAACACACCACCACACACACACACACAGGACCCTGTATACAACTTACGTAAGACCAAACACGGAGTATGTACCTCCAGCCTGGAGTCCATACCTAGTTAAACACAAGACAAAGTTAGAGAAGATCCAGCGGTATGCCACCAGCTCGTCCCGGAACTGAGAGGAATGAGCTACGAGGAAAGGCTAAAGGAGCTGAACCTCACATCTCTGGAAAACAGAAGAGTAAGGGGAAACATGATAACCACCTACAAAATTCTCAGGGGAATTGACAGGGTGGACAAAAGACAAACTCTTCAGCACGGGTGGAACACGAACAAGGGGACACAGGTGGAAACTTAGTACCCAGATGAGCCACAGAGACGTTAGAAAGAATTTTTCAGTGTCAGAGTAGTTAATAAATGGAATACACTAGGAAGTGATGTGGTGGAGGCTGACTCCATACACAGTTTCAAGTGTAGATATGATAGAGCCCAGTAGGCTCAGGAACCTGTACACCTGTTGATTGACAGTTGAGAGGCGGGACCAAAGAGCCAGAGCTCAACCCCCACAAGCAGAAATAGGTGCACACACACACACACACACACACACACACACACACACACACACACACAACACACACACACACACACACACCAGAAGAGTTATGAGAAGAGTTGTGACAGACGAGGATTGTAGGATCCTCCAAGAGGACTTAAACAGGTTGCAGAGATGGTCAGGGAAATGGCTACTGGAGTTTAACACCAGTAAATGTAAAGTTATGGAAATGGAATCAGGTGATAGGAGACCAAAGGGACAGTACACAATGAAGGGGAACAGCCTACCTGTAACGAGTCGAGAAAGAGATCTGGGAGTGGATGTGACACTAATCTAACTCCTGAGGCATATAAAATAGGATAACGACTGCAGCGTACTCTACACTGGCGAAAATTAGAACTTCATTCAGAAACCTAAATGAGGAGGCTTTTAGGGCGCTTTACACTGCATACGTGAGACCCGTCTTAGAGTATGCCGCGCCATCATGGAGCCCCCACCTGAAGAAACACATAAGGAAACTGGAGAAGGTTCAGAGGTTTGCGACGAGGCTTGTCCCAGAGTTACGAGGGAAGGGATATGAAGAGCGACAGAAGGAACTGAACCTTACGACACTAGAGAAAAGAAGGGAGAGAGGAGATATGATAGGGACATATAAAATACTCAGGGGAATTGACAAAGTGGAAATAGATGAAATGTTCACACGTAATAATAACAGAACGAGGGGACATGGGTGGAAACTGGAAACTCAGATGAGTCACAGAGATGTTAGGAAGTTTTCTTTTAGCGTGAGAGTAGTGGAAAAATGGAATGCACTTGGGGAACAGGTGTGGAAGCAAATACTATTCATACTTTTAAGACTAGGTATGATAGGGAAATGGGACAGGAGTCATTGCTGTAAACAACCGATAGCTGGAAAGGCGGGATCCAAGAGTCAATGCTCGATCCTGCAAGCACAAATAGGTAAATAGGTAAATAGGTAAGTACACACACATATTTGATACGATCCTGCACGAAGGACTCCTGAAAAGCAAAGCAGGCAGGTGTATCTCAAAGAGTCCTAGTATGGTCAGAGAGCTTCCTCCATGAAGGAAACACAGGATTACAGTGAGAGCAGAGACATCAGAGTGGAGAAAGGTTCAAGAGGAGTTCCACAATGGTCGGTTCGAGAGCCCATACTATTTTTAATATATGTCAATGACCTGATAGGGGAAACTGGCTTCTTCATGTCAATGTTTGCAAATGACTCAAAATTGATGAGAAGATTGAGGACACAGATTGATGTTGAAGCATTGCAATTATTTGGACACACTCCAGAAGAAGTCTGAAAAATGCCTGCTAGTATTTAACCCAGCAAAATGCAATGTTATGAGAATTGAAACAGGAGTGAGATGGCCATTTCAGAATTATAGGATGAAGGGAAGATATATTCTTCAATCAGAAAGGAGAAGGGTTTGGGAGTGGATACAACTCTAAATTTGATGCCAGAATCCACATAAGCAGAATAACAACAGCTGCATACGACATACTGGCCAACATCAATGAATTTTTCAGAAATTTGGACAAAGGGACTTTCCGGGCGGCACATGCAGCAAAGGCCGGAAAAGTCAATGGCACATACAGCAAAAGACTCATACTTCAATATATATCCTCAACATGGAACCCCTTACCTGAAATGGACAAGAAGAAATTAGAAAAGATAAACAGATATAGAACGAGACTCGTTCTCGAGCTGAAAGGGATTAAGGTATGTGGAAAAACTGAGAGAACTGGACCTCACTGCACTGGAAGAAAGAATGGATAGGAGGATATAACAACAACATATAAGATCCTAGGAGAAATTGACCAGTTCAACAAAGCAACGTTCTTTAAAACTAGTAACAGCAGTACAAGGAGTCAAGAGGGAAACTGGAAACGCAAATGTGTCACAGAGACGGTCAGAAAGAACTTTTTCAGTGATAGAGCTATCAATAAATAAAATAGGTTATAGGTAGAAGTCGTTGAAGTTAAATCGATTCAAAGTTTAAAATACCAACTTGACAAAAGCATGAAAAATGAGTTATTGCATTAATCCAAGAACGTTCAGAAGGCGGGGCTAGGAGCCAGACTCTAACCCGGCAAGCATATCATGGTGACTACATCTAGGTGAATACTTATGCATGCATGACCCAGGGCTCTTGAGTCCCTGTACCGTAATAGAGACAAGGCACTGTATTAACCCTCAAATCCATATTCACCTAGCAATTATCTGACAAATTGTTGGGCAGCTGAAAGAATATTGAATTAAGTGTTACAGAATATATTATGTGAGCTTGTATGTGTGTATATACTCCCGGTGTCGGGATGTATAGTCGCCTAGCTGTGCTACTGTGTCGGGCTTAAGCTCCTGGCACCGGTTCTGTATGTTCCGTCTGATGTAAAAACTTGAGGTCTTTTTTATTATGTTAATTCATTTTGCATTAGCGCATTGAACTCTAGTAAAGCAGATAATGATAAGGCTCAAATATGGCACTATATTATATATGTGGCACTGTGGTACATATATGGAACTATAGTACATATGTGGCACATGGTATATATGGGCACTTGTGGTACATATGTGGCACTTATGGTACACATGTGGCACTATGGTACATATGTGGCACTATGGTACATATGTGGCACTATTGTATATATGTGACTTATGGTACATATCTAACACTCTAATTGACTCGGGGGAAGACCAGTCAACTTATAATGAGAGTTTAGGTAAATTTAATCTTTCTAAATTTAATTTAATACTTACTGAATGAATGGGATTCCTTTTGCAGTTTACTTCATGAATTACAAAGGGATATATTTACTAATAAAAATGCTGAACAGATCACAGGTAATATCCCAAACAATTTCAGATCTAAGCCTCAGATAAATTAAGGGAAATATCTAAAATACACAAGAGAATAATTAACAGAACTTGATTTAATATTGCAAATGGCCATTGCCATGGGATAGGCCATGACACGCGGAGCCAATGAGGAAGTTTTAAAATCCCAGAGGCGGGGTCTTCTTAGGGAAGCTGGGTATATGTCCAATATGCCCCAGCCTGAGAGACTCGAGAAACTGTGACCGGATACTGTGATTTGAAACAATAGTAAACTGCCCTCACCGT
>WNGS01169217.1:24451095-24463595 GCA_020271785.1 Procambarus virginalis
ATCCGTGGGTGGACAGGGCATGTAGGGAAGGGATAGAGATGAAGGCAAAGCGAGGGAGGAAGAGGGTGAGAGGAGGAGGAGGAAGGTAAAATGAGAAGGGGGGGAGGTAGGTATACCGCTCGGTGTGTTTACACATAGAGTATACTCAAGTCCTGAACTGTGTAGACCTTTAAACATACCTCCTGGTATATCCATGAAACAGTTTCCCATTTGCGGAACATAATGCGACCCACAACAGTCTGATAACTCCCAGGTACATATTTACTCTTAGATATATATAGCCATCGGTTGTAAAAAAAAAATAGGGACCTGGACGGGATTCGAACCCAAGAGCAGATGATTATGGGACGACTTCGCTAATCATGGTACTAAGTATAGTCAAGGAGAACACTAGAAATAGCAGATAATTGGGAAGAGGAGAATGTAGAAAAATGAGAATGGGAATTAATAATACTGGGGTAATTGGTGTGAATGAGTGACGGTATGAATGAGTACAAGCGTGAATGAGTACAGGTATGAATGAGTACAAGCGTGAATGAGTACAGGTATGAATGAGTACAAGCGTGAATGAGTACAGGTTTGGATGAGTGCAAGCGTGAATGAGTACAGGTATGAATGAGTACAAGCGTGAATGAGTACAGGTATGAATGAGTACAAGCGTGAATGAGTACAGGTATGAATGAGTGCAAGCGTGAATGAGTACAGGTATGAATGAGTACAAGCGTGAATGAGTACAGGTATGAATGAGTACAAGCGTGAATGAGTACAGGTATGAATGAGTACAAGCGTGAATGAGTACAGGTATGAATGAGTACAAGCGTGAATGAGTAAAGGTATGAATGAGTGCAAGCGTGAATGAGTACAGGTATGAATGAGTACAAGCGTGAATGAGTACAGGTATGAATGAGTACAAGCGTGAATGAGTACAGGTATGAATGAGTACAAGCGTGAATGAGTACAGGTATGAATGAGTGCAAGCGTGAATGAGTACAGGTATGAATTAGTTCAGGCGTATATGAGAACAGGTATGAATGAGTTATGGCATATATGAGTACAGGTATGAATAAGTGCCTTTGTAAATAAATGACAAGATAGGAACATGTGGACAGAGAGAGAAACAGAGAGAAAGAGGTAGACAATCACAAAGACACACATAAGCAGAGCCAAACACAGAGCCTCAGAACCACAGAGCCAGAGAACCACAGAGCCAGAGAACCACAGAGCCCAAACACAGAACCATAACCCCCTAGAAGATGAGACAAGATGCAAGCAGCAGCAGGAAGAGACCAGGAGAGGGAACCAAGACTCAGCCATCATGGTGCTTGCGTGTCTCACAGCCAAATGTCTAATAACATCAAGGTTCTCTCCTCAGAGTTGCAGGCGACAAGCAACCTGTAGTAACTCACGGTACACACGGAGTAATGCCTTCAGGCGACGGGGGGAAATTAGAAGAGAATTAATATTGAAAGAGATTACGTCGTAGTTAATTAAATTAGACTAAAAAACATGTCAGTAGGAATGTTGAGAGATTAAACAATATATCAAATAATGAGAGAATCAGTGGGAAGAATAATGTGTATAAAAAATCTTCCATAAATGCCATCAGAACACCTAGAGGCTATATAATGTCTCCTGAGCTCTATTACGTCCCCTGAGCTATATTATGTCCCCTGAGCTATATTATATCCCTTGAGCTATATTATGTCCAGCTTAGCTATATTATATCCCCTTAGCTATATTATGTCCCCCTTTAGCTATGTTATGTCCCCCCTTTAGCTATATTATGTCCCCTGAGTTATATTATGTCCCCTGAGCTCTATTATGTGTCCTAAGCTATATTATGTCCCTTGAGCTATATTATGTCCCCATTTAGCTATATTATGTCCTCCTTAGCTATATTATGTCCCTCGAGCTCTATTAGGTCCCCTGAGCTATATTATGTCCCTCTGAGCTATATTATGTCCCCCTGAGCTATATTATGTCCCTCTGAGCTATATTATGTCCCTCTGAGCTATATTATGTCCCTCTGAGCTATATTATGTCCCCGTGAGCTATATTATGTCCCTCTGAGCTATATTATGTCCCCTGAGGCCCTCGCGGGCGACGGTGGTAATAAATAGTTGATTCTCTTCAAATACGCTCCTTCTCTACTCCCTGTGGTTGTATTTGGAGAGTGGAACACGTGCCTCAGTATTGTCTCTCATTCATAAACAATTCCTTTCTCCAGTATAGCCCGAACGTGTTTGCAAGAGCTGGCTAAAAGCCCTCGGAAACTGAGTCACATGGCATTCACTACATTCACTTGAGTGAATAACTCCTGAATGGCTATATGTTATGGAGAAAATATGCTAAAACTCAACATTCATAATGGAACACAGGGGAGAGTTAATTTTGAATGGAGATTTATGTTCAGTCCGCAAAGTTAATAGTGGGTATGTTGATGTTGCTAAAATATATGGGAGGACACTGACATGTTATAACTAATGACTGCCCGTCTCCTATCACCTAATATTGACCCAATCGACCCAATCTAATATGACCTGAAAGTGTGAAAACTACAAATGGTCGAGAGAAGTAGCGTAGTGCTGTCCCATGACTTTGATCCGTTGTTACAGTGAGGACATCGTTGCTACGAAGAAAAGCAGTGTTCACTACACTTGGAGTCTTCTGAGACTCCAACGGGCCTCTTCAAGATTGTCAACTCCTGCCTTCTCCATTTATTAAGTTTTGTTACATTTAATTTCAGCTTTATTGAGGATATCCTAGAGGGAAAACTGACTGATGTGAGGTTGTGTCAGACTCCCATTCTAAGGCTGTAAAACATACCAACCTTCCATACCATGATGGACCTCCCTACCTACCTTCCATACCAAAATAGACCTCCCTACCATCCTCCCTCTGACCCCTCCCTCAGATAAAAGAGATTGTCCGAGAAACACCCGCTGGTGGGATTGGGATTGACAAGGCATTGAGAAGGGTTGAGGAGGAACGGTCAACCCTCTTCCACAACTCCATCAAGAGGAGTGGTGAATGTGAGGCCTCGTCCGTTACTCCATGAAGAAGAGTGGTGAATGAGAGGCCTCGTCCGTTACTCCATCAAGAAGAGTGGTGAATGTGGGGCCTCGTCCGTTACTCCATCAAGAGGAGTGGTGAATGCGGGGCCTCGTCCGTTACTCCATCAAGAGGAGTGGTGAATGTGGGGCCTCGTCCGTTACTCCATCAAGAAGAGTGGTGAATGTGAGGCCTCGTCTGTTACTCCATCAAAAGGAGTTGTGAATGTGAGGCCTCGTCTGTTACTCCATCAAGAAGAGTGGTGAATGTGAGGCCTCGTCTGTTACTCCATCAAGAGGAGTGGTGAATGCGAGGCCTCGTCTGTTACTCCATCAAGAGGAGTGGTGAATGAGAGGCCTCGTCCGTTACACTATCAAGAGGAGTGGTGAACGAGGGATACTCTAGCAACTCCATTTTAATGATAACACAGGGTTGAGGAGGGAGGTTTGAGTTGATCAGCTTCCTCCTGTAGTCCATTAGGAAGATGGATCCAAGTAGTCTATCCTCTTAAGAGTCACGATAGTGGCTTTTAGCAGGTTTTAAAAGGTGATTGTGCTGGGTGATATAGAGACGATAGAGATCACTCGCTAATTGTGGACGTGGTTGTTAGTATTGACCACTAGTGGAGGTCATTAGTGAGGTCAATACTTGAGGGAACTAGTAACATGTTCACTAATATGATTGTAAGTGGATGATAAAATATGGATACTAAAATGATATGATAATAAATAACAGATGTAGTAGAGACAAAATATTTAACAAACAGTAAAAAAAATATAAAGACATATATTATGAAATAAAAAAGAATTCGTTGGTATATTAATTGTGGATAACTTATTCAAATTATCCCATATATGAAAACCATTCCCGTATGTTCCAACATATTTACCATAAGAAAATCCACAAGAGCTGTGATATGGATTCAAACCTATGCATCTGGGCATTCCCAAACGCACGCACGAGACGACTACGCAACAACATGGTCAAAAGAATCGCAACCTGGGATACTACTGCCCCCACGAGGGTCCAGAGGCTTCCAGTGAATCCCAATCAGGGTTTATCATACTCCCCCCCCCCTATACACTCTGGCTCTGTCATCCAGTAAGTCTACCTCTAACGCCCCTCTTTCAATACACAGAGGAACGACCTATATCGTGTTATATCACAATATATCACGATATATGTCGTGTTATATCACCATATAAGTCTTCAATGTGATATATTTGTGTATGGTTACCCTGCATGTATGTAACTAGGTATGATAACTCTACATGGATCTAATCAGGAGTGATAACCATATATGGATGTAACTATATATGAAAACAAAACATATATGATAACCATTCATATAACTTCACAATATTCTAAAAGAAAATTAAATGCTCTACCAAATATACGCTAAAATAATCTTTGTAATTTAGAGTGTCTAAGCAATTTGAAATAACTGTAAACTAATTTATAACTATACGTTAACTTAGTTAATAAGTAAACTAAATAACTATTTAAAATAACTGCCAAAATTGACGTCTGATTAATTATCACTTTATACCCGGATCTTTTAATGTATTTGTTTTTTTTTATCTCTAAAAATTCTTAAAAGAAGTTTCTTTTTAATTTTGATTTCTTGTTTACGTTTAGTAAAGTGTTCTTCAAATGTCACTTTTAACGCTCTTTTTATAACTATTAGTTTATTTTTTTTATTGTCTTAAGTTAACCGGAGAAAGTTAGGTTAGAGAGCATCACTTTCCGATTTTGTTAAGTAAGAAATCAATTAATAATTTTAATGGTGTGTATTGACGACTCTTTGGGAAATTGATGGTAACTGCAAGTACCCAGCTTCAGAAATTGACGGTAAATGCAAGTACCCAGCTCAGGAAAATTGACAGTAACTGCATGTACCCAGCTCCGGAAAATTGACGGTAACTGCAAGATACCCAGCCCCCGAAAATTGACAGTAACTGCATGTAACCAGCCCTGGAAAATTGACGGTAACAGCAAGTACCCAGCACCGGAAAATTGACGGTAACAGCAAGTACCCAGCTTCAGAAAATTGACGGTAACTGCAGGATACCCAGCCCAGGAAAATTGACGGTATCTGCAAGATAACCAGCTTCAGAAAATTGACGGAAACTGCAAGTACCCAGCCCCGGAAAATTGACAGTAACTGCATGTACCCAGCAATGGAAAATAGACGGTAACTGCCGAATACCCAACTCTAGAAAATTGACGGTAACTACAGATACCCAGCACAACTACGTAAATGGACGGAGAAGGGACCATAATACCCGTCCAACATAGTCGTTGGACGGGTTTAATCTGTCTTCAACTTTACTTCCCCAGGTAGCGGCAGGTCCCACAAGACTAATTTATGAAAAATTTCGAACTTTAAATTAAAAACAACATTTCATTATATATAAATTTTAAATATTTTAAGTAATGATTATATTTTTAGTTAGGACAAGATTAGATTAGGTGTTTACAATCTGTTGGCAATTATTTGTATTTGTAGTACTCGATAGAAGCATTTATTTAGGCGAGATTCGAACATTGGAAGAACCTGAAGCACTTTTCGAGGGATAACTCTATCTTAGTCAACTGTGCCACGACTAAGGCGCATCTGGGATCATCCCGGACGTAAGTTCGAACCCCCATCACAGGTCTGGTGGATTTGTCCATTTGATATATCACGCTATTGTGAATACTGTGTGTATATCGTATCAAATCATTCCCAACTCGGGTTTGTCTTCCTTAGCATGACAAAAATAATTTTGTTTTACTAAACAGAGCACCAGATTGACATTAAGGTCGTGGGCTTAGGTGGCCAATCGTTGGTATTGGGATACATACGTATTGTATGTAATAGCTGGATACATAACTATTGTATGTAATAGCTGGATACATAACTATTGTATGTAATAGCTGGATACATACCTATTGTATGTAATAGCTGGATACATACCTATTGTATGTAATAGCTGGATACATACCTATTGTATGTAATAGCTGGATACATAACTATTGTATGTAATAGCTGGATACATACCTATTGTATGTAATAGCTGGATACATACCTATTGTATGTAATAGCTGGATACATACCTATTGTATGTAATAGCTGGATACATACCTATTGTATGTAATAGCTGGATACATACCTATTGTATGTAATAGCTGGATACATACCTATTGTATGTAATAGCTGGATACATACCTATTGTATGTGTAGGGGCTGTAACTGGACGAGTCACTATCGTCACGACTTTGTATATAAATCAGGAGAGATGCCATTCCAACCTCGTCCCAACGGGTTTTGTTAATTAAATGATACACATTATACATCCTCTGGCAGTCGACATAATGAATATTAAAGTGTTATTCACAGCCCTTTACACAGCTGACCTTTGACCTTTACGTCCTAACTTGACCCCGTGACGATGATTAGCGTTTTTCACATGTTTCCATGAATTATGATTCTGCCCTATGACCCTGACCTTTGACCCTGAGCTGTCTCCCTAACACCAATACGCTGCACCGGAACCGAACCCTCTAGGTTGCGGGAGGGCTATTGGCCTATATGAGGCAGTTTCAGTTTATTTCCATCTAAACTCATTCATGCATTTGTCTAACCTACGCTTGAAACAACAAAGTGATCAGACGTCTATTAAATAACTCGATAATTTATTCCGTAGGTTATCAGACCTATTTACAAACCTGTATTTACCCAGGTCTTTCTTGAAAATATATTTAACAAATTTATATCCATTGTTTCGTGTTTTATTTGGCTGTAATTTGTTTGATATATTATTAATGATTATTTCCCTTCCGATATCCTGTTATCTTTTTGTATTCTACGTGTCACATCTTAATGTTCGTGTCACATCTTAATGTTCGTGTCACATCTTAATGTTCGTGTCACATCTTGATGTTCGTGTCACATCTTAATGTTCGTGTCACATCTTAATGTTCGTGTCACATCTTAATTTTCGTGTCACATCTTAATGTTCGTGTCACATCTTAATGTTCGTGTCACACCTTCCTCTCCGTGTCACACCTTCCTCTCCGTGTCGCACCTTACTTATCGAAGGTTAAGAGACAAATATTCCAGTGGGCAGATAAGGGGGTACACGGGAAATGTTCTTGACATGGAAAATAACACAGTTTTAAGGGACACGGAAGCAGGACACGCAGATGAATCTGATGAATATCAACAACACATATTCCTGTATTCTTATCCATTCACTTCCCTCTCTGTATCTGCAAGAATACAAAGTCTGAAAGTTGCGAATTGTATGACCTACTAAAAGTTACAAATGAACTTAGTAAGTTAACAAATCCACAAGGGCCGTGGCGAGGATTCGAACCTACGTCTCAGAGCATCCCAGACGCTTCCTTAATCGACTGAGCTACGACATGGTCAAAAGAATTGCAACGAGAAGTTCTACTGAACTTTCACACAGAAATCACAATAGCGTGACGCATCAAATGAACAAATCCACAAGGGCCGTGACGAGGATTCGAACCTGCATCCCAGAGCACCCCAGACGCTTCCTTAATCGACTGAGCTACGACATGGTCAAAAGAATTGCAACCAGAAGTTCTACGGAACTTACTTGGATCCTGCAGCCTCTCCGAGACAAAAACCAGGATTTTACACAACTCCCCATGCATTCAAGCTATGTCAATAGGACGTTCTACCTCTTCGCCCTTACTTCCTTACACACAGAGACCACAATAGCGTGATGCATCAAATCACCTTGTTAGCAAGTTAATTTTTTCATCGACCTGGACATGCAGGGAGTCGAACCCTGATCATATAGTTGCAGTCTAAGACTGTGCCACTGTGCCACACTATGAAGACGTCAGGAGCTGATTAAACTACTTCCCAACGGTGCCAGTCTTGCGTGCTTCCCACAGTGTCGTGACCCAAATTACAAGAACAAATATTTAATGCTAATGACTTATTCGTTTCACCATACTGCCAGTTAGACAATAAAGGGAGAAGTATGTGCTGACAGCATTAACCACGTCACTGTAATATGCTGCAATAACAGCCACAGTCATACTATTGTCCTCCTCATGACGCCACGGAGAATTGCATGACTCACTTGTCATGTTGCTGCCATGTTTATGAAATTGCTAAAAATGCGAAACTTGCAATTGCAGGATAAATTGTGGAACATTCCACCACTATTATCTCGTCGTAGGAATGCAATACGTTACAAAGTTGTTATTATGAACCGTAATTGTTAAGCAAAAATATCATTATTATAAAAATTACCTGTTATTTTTTCAAAATATAATTTATATTATGTACACTATATACACACACATATTCGAGCTAAATATATATATATATATTATATATATATATAATATATATATATATATATATATATAATATATATATATATATATATATATATATATATATATACTATTTATGTGTATTTCTAAAGTATTTCTCAGCAACTATGAATGTTTAACGTTATCAAAACATACATTGGCTGATATTCGTGTGTCGCAAAAGCCATGGAACTGGCACAGAACTCTAATACCAAACTCGGAGTGGAAGTCAATGCTTGGCGTGACGCTCAGGTATCAGAAATTGAATTTTGACGCCGGATCAGTCATGCTCGTTATCACTTTCAGTGTCAACATTACTTTTTCGTTGTGTGTATTTTGCCAGCCCTGTCGGCCCCATGCATTTATTATGAGTTGCTAGGTTGGTGCAGAGCCTTCAGGGATTTGCAACACACTTTGGTTCCTTCATTAACTTGAAGTTAGCAATGCTGGGATTGATAAATGAGACATTGGAGGCTGCCATAGGCGCGGGAAGAGGTGATGATGTGTTGGGAGAGGTTATGAGAGAGGAAAAAACGTTGTTTGAAAACCAATGAGGGTTTTCATTACTGCTCAGTCCTGAAAAAAGCGAATATAGTCACGCACCCTCACACGCATTCACATACTCACGCATTCACACACAAACGAATTCACAAACACTTCTCGGGGGAATTGACAGGGTGGACAAAGACAAACTCTTTATCACGGGTGAAACACCAACTAGGGGACACAGGTGGAAACTTAGTAACCAAATGAGCCACATAGAAGTTAGAATTTTTTGTTCAGTGTCAGAGTAGTTAACAAAAGGAATGCATTAGGTAGTGATGTGGTGGAGGCTGACTCCAAAACAGTTTCAAGTATAGGTTTGATAGAGCCCAGTAGGCTCAGGATTCTGTACGCCAGATCATTGACTGTTGAGAGGCGGGACCAAAGAGACAAAGCTCAACCCCCGCAAGCACCACTAGGTGTGCATACACACACACACACACACAAACACCCACACACACACACACACACACACACACACACACACACAGTTAGGGGGGACATGATCACCACATTCAAGATTCTCAGGGGAATCGAAGGGTGATAAAGACAGGCTGTTTAACACAAGGGGCACACGCACAAGGGGACACAGGTGGAGAACTGAGTGACCCAAATGAGCCACAGAGATATTAGAAAGAACTTTTTAGTGTCAGAGTGGTTGACAAATGGAATGCATTAGGAAGCGATGTGGTGAGGCTGACTCCATACACAGTTTCAAGTGTAGATATGATAGAGCCCAATAGGCTCAGGAAAACTGTACACCTGTTGATTGACGGTTGAGAGGCGGGACAAAGAGCCAGAGCTCAACCCCCGCAAGCACAACTAGGTGAGTACAACTAGGTGAGTACACACACACACACACACACACACACACACACACACACACACACACACANGAGAGAGAGAGATAGATAGATATGTGTGTGTATGTATTTACTATTTGTATCTGCAGAATTGAGCTATTAGCTCTTGCACTCCACTTTTCTTACCAATTTTCTTTTCCTCCATTATGTCTACTACATATATTTCTCTTTTACAAAAGCACACACACACATTCCAAGGAAGCTGCCCATGGCCGCTGTCTAACTCCCAGGTACCTGTTTATTGCTAGGTGAACAGACCCATCAGGGTGAAAGAAACTCTAACCATTTATTTTCGCCTCCGCCGGGGATCGAACCCGGGTCCTAAGGACCCCAGAGCGCTGTCCATTCAACAGCGAGGCCCTACCCAATCTTAATTTCTTCTTCACACATACACACACACACACACATTAACTTTTTTAGTGTCAGAGTGGTTGACAAATGGAATGCATTAGGAAGTAATGTGGTGGAGGCTGACTCCATACACAGTTTCAGGTGTAGATATGATAGAGCCCAATAGGCTCAGGAACCTGTACACCTGTTGATTGACGGTTGAGAGGCGGGACCAAAGAGCCAGAGCTCAACCCCCGTAAGCACAACTAGGTGAGTATAACTAGGTGAGTACACACACACACACAATTAGTTAATAAATTGAATGCATTTATGAAAGTGAATGGGTTGTGGTGGAAGCAGACTCCCCATACACAGTTTCAAATGTATTTATGATAGAGTTCAGTAGGCACAGGAACCTGTACACCAGTTGATCGACAGTTGAGAGACGGGACCAATGAGCCGAAGCTTAACCCCCGCAACCGCCACAAGGTGAGTACACAGCTTATGAAGGACAGTAGTCTGCAGTCACACCCCGCATATACCACTCTGACCCACCACATCAGAAAGAGTCATTTTCCAGAAACAATCATTCTATATCACAGAAAAACACCCAAACTTTATCCATTCTTGGAGGGTTGTGGCTAATGGCTTCCTGGCGTGTGCCCGGGTAACTTTTGTACCCCACACCTGAGATTTATAATGGGTCAGAAATACGTGAAGTGTTTGTGTGTGTGTGTGTTATGTGGTGTGTACCATGAGTAGGCGTTGTGTGGAGTGTAGACCAGAGCACACACTAGAAAGTGAAGGGACGACGACGTCTCGGTCCGTCCTGGACCATTCTCAAGTCGATTGTGTCACAATCGACTTGAGAATGGTCCAGGACGGACCGAAAGGTCGTCGTCCCTTCACCTTCTAATGTGTGGTCTGGTCAACATTCTTCAGCCACGTTATTGTGACTCCTTGCCTGCGTAAGGAGTGTACCATACGAAGGCGTTGTGTGGTTGTACCTTGTAGTACACAGAGTACCCTATGTACTCCCCGGAGCATGTAACGTATACAGGGTTTGTACCTCTGAGACTGCAGAGTGTATTGTATCAGCATGCCCAGCGATGTTGTTAGGGTGGGGGCCAAGAGCTGTATCGACAACACAGTGATGAGACTACCAGTTTCTGGGACCCACAGACGGATGGCAGGTTTTTGGACCTCCATCCTTCTGTGAGATGAAGATGCGGAAGAAACCATAGACTGGATAGCTACGGTTTCTTCATTTTCCCCGTTCCCGCTATCCAGGGATGGTAGCTCGTATTCTTTCCCTATGATGGGGCAATGACTGTTTTAAAGTCACGGATAAATCAGTCAGTCTTCAGGAATGAAACGATCCCATAAGCTTAGTTAATTACTAGGATCTCGTATTGGTAATTAGATACTAATGACTGTTTCTAGAGATGAGTGGCTGATACATACTTGGTTTAGATTTTTTTTGTTATTATTACTAATTAATTTTACAAGTAGTTTTTAGCACATGCTTACAAAAAATTAATTTATCTCTAATATCAGGTAATGTTTACATAACATCTGTGGGCAGAAAACATTCAACCCAACTCGAGGGCAGGAAGAAAACATACAGAAAGTAATTAAATTGGCATTTGGAATATACTTCAGAAGATTGGGGAATAAGGGTTAGATAGACAAAAAATATCGCATGATTATAATGAATACCTAAATATTAAACCAGGCGATTGGGAAAGTTTTAACTTTAAATTTCAAAGAATTTTTTAGCTTGAAGTAATATGCGATTATGAGAGCATCGTACTACGACATTGTAACATTCCCTATCAGTGTTACTGTGTATCAGAGAGTGTTACAGTGTATTAGAGAGTGTTACAGTGTATCAGAGAGTGTTACAGTGTATCAGAGAGTGTTATAGTGTATCAGAGAGTGTTACTGTGTATCAGAGAGTGTTACAGTGTATCAGAGAGTGTTACTGTGTATCAGAGAGTGTTACAGTGTATCAGAGAGTGTTACAGTGTATCAGAGAGTGTTATAGTGTATCAGAGAGTGTTACTGTGTATCAGAGAGTGTTACAGTGTATCAGAGAGTGTTACTGTGTATCAGAGAGTGTTACAGTGTATCAGAGAGTGTTACTGTGTATCAGAGAGTGTTACTGTGTATCAGAGAGTGTTACAGTGTATCAGAGAGTGTTACTGTGTATCAGAGAGTGTTACTGTGTATCAGAGAGTGTTACAGTGTATCAGAGAGTGTTACAGTGTATCAGAGAGTGTTACTGTGTATCAGAGAGTGTTACAGTGTATCAGAGAGTGTTACAGTGTATCAGAGAGTGTTACAGTGTATCAGAGAGTGTTACAGTGT
>WNGS01169217.1:24493012-24511326 GCA_020271785.1 Procambarus virginalis
CGATATTAGATATGTATATATATACTTAATATATATCATATATATATATATATTATACATTAATTATAATATATAGTATATATATAATATATATAATATATATATAAAAAATATTAATATATATAAATATATAATATATATATATATATAATATATAAATATATATAATATATTATATATATATATATATATATTATATATATATATTAATATATATATATATATATATATGTGGTAAAAACTCCAGGCAGTATATCTCCTTTTAATTGACTTCAATAAAATAATGTTTATCTTATTTTTATTCTTAGTAAGTAAGAAATTGAGTGGACTGTATGTACTGTTTAAAACTGCCTGAAATTATTCTCACACAATTGGAGGGACAATTTGTAGCTTAAACACTTTGTAATGGCTCCTCTTAAACTACAAATTGTTTACCTAGTTTAATTATTATATAATTTTATCATACCACATATGGTGGTCTAATCTACTATTATTCAATAATTATTACTAGTTATGAAAACTACATCTACAATATAACTAGAATGGCCTTATCTGGCCTGTAGTAAGGGCCTGCTAAGCTGTGTCATGTAGCATCTATATGGTGTGGCCCTGTGCCTCATGGTCCAATGGCGGCTGTGGAGGCCTTCAAGGCTGGCAACAGCTAGGTACATGTGATAGTTCTCCTGCTCCAGCTACTTGCTGCTCCAAGTCACAATTTACCTGTTGGATGCAAGGAATTAGTACATTTCCCTAACATATCAATACAGGTATAACATGGTATGTGAGGTCTGTAAAAATGGGGTACAGTACATGATGTAGGTGTTGTTCATATTTTGTACCGACTTAATTTGTTATTAAACAGTGCACTAGAATAATAACAAATACTTGGTAAGACGGATACCGGAGTACTCTTATTTGTAGTAGTGGGTTGATATGGCAGTTCTTAAGGCAGATAGGTCTACCTATGGGCCATTAACACAAAAACACACGAGCCTCCTTGTTATTGTTTCGTTGTGCGTAGCGTCAAAGAGACGCTCTGCCTTCTCTTGTTCCAATATTGATGGTTCTACTTCTAAGTTAAATTTACATTAACAAGGGAATTCAAGCTATATTTTGGTGTTAATAATTATTTTCAGTCTTATTGTATATATATATATATATATATATGTATACAGTCACTGTGATAGGGTGAATGTGCTTTCCAGTGTACTAGTCCGTGTGCCCCTTGTGTTAAATAGCTTGTCTTTATCTACCCTATCATTTCCTTTCAGAATCTTGTATGTGGTGATCATGTCCCCCATAACTCTTCTGTCTTCCAGCGACGTGAGGTTTAATTCCCGTTGTCTCTTTTCGTAGCTCATACTTCTCAGTTCGGGTACTAGTCTGGTGGCCAACCTATAAGCTTTTCCAGTTTAGTCCTATGCTTGACTAGATATGGACTCCATGCTGGAGCTGCATTCTTCAGGATTGGACTGACATATGTGGTATACAAAGTTCTGAATGATTCATTACAAATGTTTCTAAAGGCCGTTCTTATGTTAGCCAACCTGGCATATGCCGCTGATGTTATCCTCTTGATATGAGCTTCAGGGGACAGGTCTGGCGTGACATCAACCCCCAGGTCTTTCTCTCTCTCTGACTCTTGAAGTATTTTATCTCCCAGATGATACCTTGTATCTGGCCTCCTGTTTCCTACACCTATCTTCATTATATTACATTACTTGGGTTAAATTCTAACGACCATTTGTTCGACCATTCTTTTAGTTTGTCTAGGTCTTCTTGAAACCTTAAGCAGTCTTAATCCTTCTCATAATTTTGGCGTCGTAAGCAAACATTGAGAAGAATGAGTCTATACCCTCTGGGAGATCATTTACGTATTTCAGAAACAGGATAGGTCCAAGCACAGAGCCCTGTGAGACTCCACTGGTGACTTCACGCCAATCTGAAGTCTCACCCCTCACTGTAACTCTCTGCTTCCTATTGCTTGGGTATTCCCTTATCCACTGGAGCGCCTTACCGGTTACTCCTGCCTGTATATTTACTGTGGTATTGTGACTGTATCTGCCAGTTAAAGTCACTGTGGTATAGTGACTGTACCTGCCAGTTACAGTCACTGTGGTTTGGTAATGGCAATAGGTACATGGGATGCTCTAGGAGGCTAAGACTATAGGATGAACATGGAACATGGTAAGAACAACAGACAAGTGAAATTGAAATAGAAATTGACATAAGTTAATTAAGGTATAAAATACACACAAAGGGATGAGGTAGCTCTAATTGTTCTCAACCCGTTCAGTACAACACGTTCACAAACAATCGACAGGGGAAGGATCTGGAACAAGCAAGGACAAAGAACAAAGCAAGAACAATGAACAATAACAACGTATGGACCAAGAACATGAAAAGAACCAAGAATAATGGGTATTAAATGCATATCATTACATATCATGATATATATGTAAGCATATCATTTGAATGATGTAAATTACCTTTCCACTTTTAGAAATGTTGAAAAATGCTAAATGGAACTAAGACTCATATTGCATACACACAATCCAAGCACTAAATCTAAAGGATATACGATAAAATTCAATGTGTAAGGCTTGAACATCATATTACAGGTAAAATACAGTTCATGGAACAGGTAAGAAATACGATACAATCCAACATACCATTACAGGTTAAATACAGTTTATGGAACAGGTAAAATCTGATGAGTGAAGATTTTAGAAGCCTAAATTCAATGCTTAAGCATAAGCGTAAGCGATTAGACACTCAACCCACAAAGTTGAAAATGAAGAGTTGATGAAGTTTCGGTCCATCTTGAACCATCACTAAGTCGTGTAAGCTTGACCGTAATTCCTATATAGGACTACGAATTGAGTACATCTATTGTATTATTGTTACTGCTTGAAAATGATTCTAATCAACAAGGATATTTTGTGATGTAAGAAATCAAAATCAAGAGTGGAATAGATATACAAAATCATGTATACAGATATTTGGGATGTCACTTTAAATGTCAGGCGTTAATGCCTGACATTTAAGAGTGACATCCCAAGAATGTGACATCTTTAAGAATAAAGATAAGAATATGTATGGTCAGAAATTCAAAGGGGCAGAGAGCAGGCCAGATACGCATATTGATAAATACTGTAACAGAACTATACCCAAACATATTCTCTCGTTATTTCAATAACAAAAAAATCATAAACATTCGAATTATTTATTAATGTTGATGTACATGCAACAATTTTGTGTTACAGCACCAATGTTCCATATTCATCCTGAATGGGAGTATTTTCATGCAGCATTTGAGGCCATCACAGCTCGTTAAATTCAGGTTCATATAACACAGCTTGGACTCGAACCCTCGGATTATGGTGTTGGAAATCAGTTACAGGGGCGTTGCCCCCAATATTGCTGTCAGCAGGGGCGGCGGAATATATCTGAGTGGTATTGCTGGTAATTATGTGACATACACCAGCCAGAATGAATTCAATATACCTACTATTGGTATATACACACACACACACATACATATATATATATATATATATATATATATATATATATATATATATATATATATATATATATATACTAGCGGTACCCGGCCACAGCTACCTTCCCTGTCCTCCAGTCCGCCTCACTATTTGCCCCTCAACCGGCCTGACGCCCACACCACCATCCCCACTTCCTTCCCATCAAGCACCCACTCCTTTGTCCTCCCCACCATTCCCCATTCCCCTATCCCCTCGTCCTCACCATCCCAAACTCCCCCGTCCCCTCGTCCTCCCCACCATTCCCCACTCCCTCGTTCGATGTCTTCCCGCATGGTCTGATGTTCCCATCAGAATATTGGGAACGTCAAGTGATCTGATGTTCCCATCACTGAAATATAAGAAATACAGTTAAAAAATGAAATGAAAGAAAAACTATACTCACGAAATGAACGGAATGGTAAACAACACAGCTCAATTCCAACACAATGTCACACAAACATATTCAAAAAAAAATTAAATAAATCGAAATCTATGAAAATAGAATTTATCAGTACAATCGGAAACATTGAAACGGAATTCGTGACATATTTAGTATAGCGTGCATGTTGCTATTATATGCAATAGATGGCGCTGTTTTTCAAAACGCATGTTTTTGCCTGTAACAGGGGTGGTATCTATATAGTAGATATATAAAAAAGACGCACCTATTTGAATGAAACGTTGTGTCAAAATTTCAAAGCAATCGGTGAAGAACATTCGGAGATTAGCGGTTATGCACAAACGAACATTTCCATTTATATATATATATATATATATGCAAACAAGCCTGAATGGTCCCCAGGACTAGATACAACTGAAAACTCACACCCCAGAAGTGACTCGAACCCATACTCCCAGGAGCAAAGCAACTGGTAACTACAGGGCGCCTTAATCCGCTTGACCATCACGACCGGACATAAGGAAGTGATAGCCTGAGCTATATGAACCACTTCCCCGCCGGCACCTGGATGGTTATCTTGGGCATAGCATTTTATGAGGTGATTTGATAAAATGCTATGCCCAAGATAACCATCCAGGTGCCGGCGGGGAAGTGGTTCATATAGCTCAGGCTATCACTTCCTTATGTCCGGTCGTGATGGTCAAGCGGATTAAGGCGCCCTGTAGTTACCAGTTGCTTTGCTCCTGGGAGTATGGGTTCGAGTCACTTCTGGGGTGTGAGTTTTCAGTTATATATATATATATATATATATATATATATATATATATATATATATATATATATATTTATATATATATATATATATATCCTCATCAAGAGGAGCCTCACCACAGCTGGATGCCCAGCTGAAAGAGAGCCCCGTTACCTAACGCCCCGTAACTCTGATGCTCTTATTGGTCGCCCGGATGGTATCACAGTGAACCCCTGGAAGAATGGCAAGCAGTTGGTATGGGACTACACGTGTGTATCAACCCTGGCTAGCACCTACATTGACCTCAATGTTGCACAACCAGGTGGCGCTGCCACCCACAGGGAAGCAGCCAAATCCCGTAAGTATAGAGAACTGTATCACTACTACAATTTTGTCCCCATTGCTTCTGAGACACTCGGCGCCTGGGGTAAAAGTGCTACCAGTTTTTTGAAGGAACTGGGTTCTAGGCTCATTGAAACAACAAGGGACCCTAGAGCTGCCAGCTTTCTTTTCCAGCGCCTCAGCGTGGCGATACAGAGGGGAAATGCGCACTGCATCCAGGGTTCCTGCCCGCCATCTGAGGAGCTGGAGGAACTTGACAACCTATGATAACCATCTTTGTAACCTATATGTAACTCCTTTTTTGTAACAAAGTTCAAATAAAGCAAATATATATGTGTACACACAAAAGAATGGGGGTGGTAGGAGAAGATAATATTAGTGTTCATTGAGAAACCACAAGGTCTTCTCTGAATACTTTTTATTTTCTTCTCCGAGGCTATGGGTCCCCACATTGGCACCAGAGGTGGTACCCTCACATACTTTTATATAAATATATATATATATATATATATATATATATATATATATATATATATATATATATATATATATATATATATATATATATATATATATATATATATATATATATATATATATATATATATATATATATATATATATATATATATATATATATATATATATATATATATATATATATATATATATATATATAAATATGACCGAAAAAGTAAGATTAATAATTCTAACACGAATTTTCTCAATGGTTCTTATATTCTTTTTCACTGCTGATGGTAACTGAAAAATCAATTCTCCAAAGTTCATTTTTATTTCTAGTCTGACGCGACACTTGAGCGCGTTTCGTAAAACTTATTACATTTTCAAAGACTTTAGTTTACACACACACAACTAACTGAACAGCTTTGGCTCTTTTATACCTGCATTTGGGTGAGGTGATGTAATACAATAGTTTTGAATGAGGTGAAAACAAACTTTCAACAAAACACTGAACACGAAACAATGGGTATAAGCTAAAGAGAAGAATAGATCTGTAACTGCAGACGGCCTATTGGCCCATATTTCTTGATGCTTCTATATTGGAGCGGAGTCTTGAAGTGGGTAGAATATAATTGTGCGTTAATTGGCTGTTTATTGCTGGTGTTGACTTCTTAATGTGTAGTGCCTCACAGATATCAAGCCGCCTGCTATCGCTGTATCTATCGATGATTTCCGTGTTTTTTGATAAGACTTCTCTGGTGATGGTCTGGTTGTGGGAAGAGATAATATGTTCCTTGATAGAGCCAACAAATTGATCGAAACTGTGAACGCCAAGAAATCCGGACTCCACCTGCCAAAGATTATTGGGGAATATAAGCCTGGATATGCGTATGGAAATGTCAAGAAACATAAGCCTGGAAACCCACTTCGGCCAATCATTAGCCAGATACCCACACCCACGTACAGACTGGCGAAGCGACTCAACGGCCTGCTGACTCCTTATGTCCCTTGCACCTTCAGCCTGAAGTCTCCAAAGGAATTTGTTGACTTACTGTGGGGAACACGGGCCACAGGGATAAGAGCCTCGTTGGACGTAGAATCACTGTTTACCAACGTACCTGTGGATGAAACAATCGGGATGATAGCGGACAGAGTGTATCGTGATCCTGCCTGTACTCCTCTTGACATACCAGAAAATATTCTAAGGAAACTACTCCAAGCTTGTACTAAAGAGGCGCCCTTCTTGAGCCCCGATGGACACATGTATAAGCAAGTAGATGGAGTCGCCATGGGTTCTCCCCTAGGTGTTCTGTTTGCGAACTTCTACATGGGTACCATCGAGCAAAAGGTCTTAGTCGATATGAACTTGAAACCGGCCATATACTGCAAGTATGTTGACGACATTTTTACACAGTTACCCGATGTCAGACATCTGCAAGTGCTGAAGGAAGCATTTGAGCAGAATTCCGTGTTACGTTTCACTTACGAGATGGAGAAGGATGGGAAACTACCCTTTCTAGATGTAACAGTCATGGAAAGGAGCAGAGGTTTCCACACTACAGTCTACACTATGGAAACAAACATAGGAATGTGCCTTAATGCCAACAGTGACTGCCCAGACAGGTACAAGATGAGTGTTGTTAACGCTTATGTCGACCGTACTCTCAGCCACAGCTCAGGATGGAAGCAAGTCGATGAAGAACTCTGTAGGATAAGGCAGGTCTTAGTCAACAACGGCTTCTCCAATGGTTTCGTTGAAGACATCATAAGAAGGAAGGTGAAACGCCATGCAACCTCTGAAGAGACAACTAACACAACACCTATACCCCCTATTAGACTATTTTACAGGAACTTCTTTTCCCCAGCTCATAAAACGGAGGAAAGGGTCCTGAAAGATATTGTTAATAGAAACGTTATCCCTACAGACAAAAATCAGAAGATACAATTGACGACTTACTATAAAACCAAGTAAACTGCTAACCTACTCATGAGAAACTCTCCAGACACAAAGCAGAATGCTTTGAAAAAGACCAATGTCGTCTATGCCTTCAAATGCCCACTTGGGGACTGTAAGCCCCAAAGAACTCAGTATATAGGCAAGACAACAACATCTCTTTCCAGGCGATTAACGATGCATAAGCAACAGGGTTCTATCAAGGAACATATTATCTCTTCCCACTACCAGACCATCCAGAGAAGTCTTAACAAAAAACACGGAAATCATCGATAGATACAGCGATAGCAGGCGGCTTGATATCTGTGAGGCACTACACATTAAGAAGTCAACACCAGCAATAAACAGCCAATTAACGCACAATTATATTCTACCCACTTCAAGACTCCGCTCCAATATAGAAGCATCAAGAAATATGGGCCAATAGGCCGTCTGCAGTTACAGATCTATTCTTCCCTTTAGCTTATACCCATTGTTTCGTGTTCTGTGTTTTGTTGAAAGTTTGTTTTCACCTAATCCAAAACTATTGTATTACATCACCTCACCCAAATGCAGGTATAAAAGAGCCAAAGCTGTTCAGTTAGTTGTGTGTGTGTAAACTAAAGTCTTTGAAAATGTAATAAGTTTTACGAAACGCGCTCAAGTGTCGCGCCAGACTAGAAATAAAAATGAACTTTGGAGAATTGATTTTTCAGTTACCATCAACAGTGAAAAAGAATATAAGAAACATTGAGAAAATTCGTGTTAGAATTATTAATCTTACTTTTTCGGTCATATTTAATAATATATGTCTACAGGAAAGACTGCTACCAAAATATACTAATATATATATATATATATATATATATATATATATATATATATATATATATATATATATATATATATATATATATATATATATATATATATATATATATATATATATATATATATATATATATATATATATATATATTATGGGCTTGCGTGGGTGTACATGTGTGTTTGTAGCTAATTATGCTAGTGATTAACTTCATAGGATCCTCGTGTGTACTACTACAGGGTGGATATAATTCCTTGTCATAGCTGCCAATGAATTGTGTTCTGTGGCGGAGTGGCCTGAGCAGTTAGCTCACACTCGCATGGTCCTGCGTTCCATCCACCCGCTGCTCTTGTTCACCTAGGCAGTTATGTGGAACCCGGGTGTACCCACCTACACCTGGAGATACTCACCTATACCAGGTGTACTCATCGGGGTCTTAGTTGACTGCTGTGTCTCGAATCCAGAAGAATGGGGACCTGACAGCTGAGTGAACAGCGCTTGGGATTCGTATTCCTAAGGTTCTGGGTTCGATCCCCGGTGGTGGCGGAAACAAATATGCCGAGTTTCGTTCACCCATGATGCTCCTCTTCACCTAGCAGTAAATAGGTACCTGGGAGTTAGACAGCTGCTACAGGCTGCTTCCTGGGAGTGCGTACCATAAAGGAGGCCTGGTCGAGGACCGGGCCGCGGGGACGCTAAGCCCTGAAATCCTCTCAAGAAGAATGGTCAAATGCGCCACGTATCCGAGAAAATACGTAAATATTCCACAAAAGCCGCAAGACTAAATAGGAAAGCCAAAATAGCCGCAAGGTCAACACCTGACGTGTAACCTACCGCAGGACATAGTAGAGTTAGAGGAGCTAAAACAGCAAAGTTCAACAACAATTGGCCCGCAAAGTCCTAAAGACCAAATAGTTTCACGTCCGAAGTCAGAGGTTCAAGCAAGTTAAACAAGTTTCATCAAATGATCCAATATCATGCATATATGTTTCCTGTTAAATTTAGAGGATTACAATTTGATTTTCATTTTAATATAACTCTTTCTATCCTAGTAGCTGTTAAGGAAAGCTGACAAAACCGGAGAGAATTTGCTGTGTGACAAGGAGTCGTTGTAAAAGTGACTGATAACATTCAAGAATCAGTCAACCAATCTCATCGTAATATATATTATGATGAGACATGCTTTGTTTATATACGAATTTTAAACCAGAATACACTTCTGTTATATGAAACCATCCACTTGGGCTGGACGGTAGAGCGACGGTCTCGCTCCTTGCAGGTCGGCGTTCAATCCTCGACCGTCCACAAGTGGTTGGGCACCATTTCTTCCTCCCCGTCCCATCCCAACTCCTTATCCTGACCCCTTTCAAGTGCTATATAGCCGTAATTGTTCGGTGGTTTCCCCTGACAGTTCCCTCTCCCCTGTGTTTATACGATGAATTGATTGTAAAGTCATTAAAAATTTTTAAATTACCTCGTGTCATCAAGACGTCTTTCCAGAGCTGTCTGAGGCAAAGGTCAAACTAGAGTTTGCGGAAAAAAAGTAGTAATTTCTATCCTTTGGAGGCATAAACAATTCGAAAATAACAACCCGACGAAACTACCACGTTGCTACAACATTTGAACAACTTTTAACACCTAACAAGTTGTAACAACGTTTTAATACGTCATAAAAACGTTATATCAAGATGAAGCGACTTTATTACATTACCCACAGAAATCACAATAGCGTGATGCATCAAATGAACAAATCCACTAGTAAGCTCAATAGAACTTCTGGTGTCAACTCTTTTGACCATGTTGTAGATCAGTCGATTAGGGCAGCGTCTGGGTTGCTTTCGGTCGTAAGTTCGAATCCTCATCACGGCCCTTGTGGATTTGTTCATTTAACTTTATTACATGTTGTAACAAGCGGAAAATAGGGAGAGTTACGTTTCCTGTTTGCCGGGAGTAACTGTGGACAAAAGAATTGAAATTTATTTCATATCGCTGTTTTTGTATTAATTTAGAGAGTTTTGATAAACAATTTGATCATAGCCGGTTTCGAGAACTGAGTGTGATTGGGTTGATAACTCCGTTATGATTTATTTTTAATGTCCGTGCATTCACGATTTTATGTAACGCATATATTCATTAAAACTGAGTGAAAGTTATCTGTCATTGAGTTTTCAACTCTAATGGTTTGCATAAATCCTCGACAAACAAAACTTCTAAATCTAAATCTACATTGTTGTGTATAGATATAATGTTTACACGTTATCATATTATTATGACATTTTATTATGTATATAAGACACGTTTTATCCTTTCACCTAATATATCTGTTCATCTAGAAGTAAATAGGTACCCGGGAGTTAGTCAACAGTTCCAGGGTTGCAGGAGACTTGTAGGGTAAGGGGAGCCGGTCGGCCGAGCGGACAGCACGCTGGGCTTGTGATCCTGTGGTCCCGGGTTCGATCCCGGGCGCCGGCGAGAAACAATGGGCAGAGTTTCTTTCACCCTATGCCCCTGTTACCTAGCTTTAAAATAGGTACCTGGGTGTTAGTCAGCTGTCACGGGCTGCTTCCTGGGGGTGGAGGCCTGGTCGAGGACCGGGCCACGGGGACACTAAACCCCCGAAATCATCTCAAGATAACCTCAAGATAACTTGCATACTTGGAAAGGTCAAAAGGTCGACCTTGTGGGGACCTGGATACAGGCTAAAAGCTTTCACATATATATTCACTAGCTTCCTGACCCTACCAAAATTAATTATAATAATATATTTACAAAATTTATGATTTTTTATTCCATTCATCTGGGCTGTTTGGGGTCTCGAACTGTAGACCCCACGCGTGTGGGGTCGATGCTCTATCGACTGGGCTATGAGTGGTCTTAATAAGGAAAATTTCCAGAAGCACCATCCTGCGGCTTTTGGTAAATACATTCTGCATTTTTTATTTAATTGATTCGATAATCTTGATAAGCAGTTTACGTAAGTTTACAGCAGAGATTAGTAAGTTTACCAGGTCGTAAGACATCTGAAAGTTGTTTTTTAATTAATTTAATTAATTATTTTAAGTCAATTGAGAATTTTTGAATGATTTTAGGCCAGTGACCATGGAGCAGTGTAAGACTTACATTGATATCATTCTCTATGATTTACATTGTTATCGTTCGTTCTGACTAACTTTCTTATCATTCACATAAAAGGAGTGAGGTTCAGGTTCCATAAGACATTTCACTCAGTATTAGCAGTTTTGAACTAAAACAGTATAGATCGTCTGCAGCTTTCAATAGTAACCCATCGTTTTTGTACGACTTTTCTTAATAAAACGCTGCCAAGAATGGAAAATGTTCCAGTGTTCAGACACCTTGGAAGCCATTTCCAAGGGACAAGCAATATTTGTAATGTATGACGTGCTCCGTTGATAATGGAATTGAAATTGATGTTTGAATGTGATTATTACTTTCATCCACCTACAATGACAGTATTTATAGTGTCAAATATAGTACAACTATATCGTGATGGTTCACTAGAAAGTAGATTTATATAATATATATATATATATATATATATATAATATATATATATATATATATATATATATATAAACATATATATAGTTTTTAAGTTTATAATGCTAATAAAACCTAGCCTAACCTATTCGTCATAGGTCTAACACACGCTTTCTGAGGCTAAATATATTAACATATATATGCTATATGAGGCCAAGGAATAATTAACTTTGGTTTTGCCTTTTACTTTTTTACCGATTCCAACAAAAATAGTTAAAAAGTGGGTTATTAATCCTCCATTACTACATATTGGTACGATCGACCCCAATAGTTACAAAACGTACTATGAAGACAGGAGGATGGGTTGGAATATTGAGGTATGTATACAGACGAAGGGATGAGTTATACTGGCAGGGACTTAGCATAATGAAAATCAATTCTCATTCCGTTCAACACATGTTGAAATCTATACACACACACATCACAAACATTCCACACATCTCTTAACATTCTGTGTGTGAGGCATTTACATCCCCTCCTGTGTACGATCTTGCAATATTGCATGCAAATATTCCATTACTGAATACCAATGTCCTCTATCAAAGTGGTACAGGTGATTATCATGATTAAGCACTAATCCATTATGATTATGTTGCTCTTGGAAGCGAGGTGAGGGACATTCCCCAACCACTTCAACCGCATGGAATTAAGAGTCAGTCATGAAAGAAATAAGAGTGTCACTCTACTGATCAGTTAAAGTGGATGGGTTCACTTCTGTCAAAGGAAATGTTCAAGTTACCTAAATCGCTCGGAAGGTGTGGTGATTAACTATGGGTGTGAGGTTTATAATCCGGGAAGAGTATTTTATCTTTGAACTGTTTATATTTGTTGCTTCAGATTCAGCTACTCGGAACAAAAGTTCCAAGTAGCACGGGCTAGGGTAAGCCTGCAGTGGACTTGATCTTTCTACTGAAATTCCTCAAGACAAAGATTAAATTCTCTGTTACTTATTATGAGCAAAACTCTATTAATATTTCTACAGTGTACAGCACACTCCTTTCTAATGGAACGTTTATTTCCTCTTAATTTTTATAAAATCTCTGAATAATTGTAGCACAGTGTCTCGACTAGATCAAAGGCACTTGTCCACTTTACTCGGTTGACAAGGGAATCACAGCAACTTGTTCTTCAAGTTCTTGTCATAAGCACTTAGTTCACTTGAACACAGAGACACACGAGCGTAGCTGCAAAGAAGAGTGAGAGAGAGAGCGTCACATTTGAGTGTGTTGTTATCAACTTAGAACATAAATAATGCCATGAGAACAGCTGCCATGAGAACAGCGGCCATGAGAACAGCTGCCATGAGATCAGCGGCCATGAGAACAGCTGCCATGATAACAGCTGCCATGTAAGATCTCAGCTCTTGACTCTTGGCTTCAGGGATCAACAGAGACACGTTGTGCGCACTCACGGGGTTTTCCATTGTAAGTTTTAAGAAGAATGATGGTGGAAGGTAACTGTGGATGGTAGTGCATGGGCGTTTAGTTTTAGGTTGAAGAGAAGATGCGTGTTGATGTTGAATATGGACCAGATATTTACACCAAAACAAGGCATGCCTTAACAAAGCCGTAACAGGGCTGGGACAACCAGGGAGAGCTGATAACAGGGAGCTGTAACAGGGAGGGTAGGTAGCGACACCCAGTGGGCTATAAGCACTGCTGAGGGCCTGAAGGACGGGGGATCAGTGTCCAGCGGAAGGATCTTCTTATCTGGTAATTAGATTGAGGCTCTTTACCTCTGAAGGAATGTTAAAGTGAACTATAAAAGCTTTCTGACCAACCAACTAGTATAGTTTAGCCCCTGAATTGAGTCTATTACTGAAGTAAACCCTCAAATGTATATTCACCGAGAAATGAAGTTCATCTTTCGGTGAATATATTCCTAGCCGGAAGCTACAGATTGTACATAATTATCTTCTAAGTAACTGGTTTGAAATAGTAGTAGTAGTAGGCATCCTTCAGTCTCGGGAGACTATGGAGTTGCGCTCTGGTTGTCAATCCTGGTGCAGCGTCTGGTGTGACTGATGAGGCCAATCCGAGAGTGGCAGTCCATCCCACACTGAGCACAAACGAAGTCCGATTCTGGTCTGTCTTCCTGGCTACCGGCTTTCCTTCTCTGTCTCTTTGCCTCCGATTCCTTGGCAAGTGACACCTCTAACTTGGAGAGACCTCTTTGAACAGACTGCCTCCAGGCTGAACGGTCTGCAGCCAGTGTCTCCCATATGTAAGAAATATGGTTTGATAAGAAATTGGAAATTGGTTTGTTGAAATTGAATTGGAAATTTCAAACCAAAGAAATTGGTTTGAAATATAAATTTGCAAAAGTTATACCTCTGAACTTAATGATAAGAAAAACGAAGCAAAGAAAACCGGAAATCGAAGGGAACCTAATGTAAAGATTATCCATACACATAGAAGAATGAAAAAGACCTAGAAATGAAAGGAACTGGAATCGAGAAGGTCCGGGAAAATCTTATGGTATCCTTACAGCCGAAAGATATGGTTAGACAGGACTCTAATTTGGGACGAATGGCTTGGATATATGGTCCATGTGGAACTGGATAGAACAAAGATGGATGAATTGTTCTTCTGTTCTGAATTGAATTGTTCGGGCTTAACAGTCTCCGTGGTGTAGTGGTAAGACACTCGCCCTGCGTTCCGCAAGCGCTTTGTCATGGGTTCGTATCCTGGCCGGGGAGGATTTACTGGGCGCAAATCCTTAACTGTAGCCTCTGTTTAACGCAACAGAAAATGTGTACTTGGTTGTAACAACGATTCTTCGCGGGCCGGCCACACGCTGTCTTCACCAATCAGTAGAATAATATATACGTGCTGTCCCACAGCCTAATCTACTCCTATGACTTATATGCACTCTAATAAATGTCAAAGCATAATAATAGGCCTATCTTGCCTAACAACCAAGGGAAATATGATCTACCTTAACATATCATGTCCTCGGACGCCTAGGACCCCCAGTCGCCGTTCGCTGGGTACTCCATTCCTCACGTTGTTCCCAGCGTTCCAGAAGCCTCACCAGTCCGTAGGCGTCGTGAAGATCCTCGTCATCTCCGTGCTCATTCCCTGAGTGAAGTTCCTGGGCGTTGGCTCGTCCAGTCGTCACTGCATGCGTCGTTCTCTCAAGCACTCCTTCACCAAGACCACACTCAAGGATTAGGATGCATCTTCTCCCTCCTGAGTTCCTAGTGGACATGATCCAATCATCACAGCTCTGATCGAATGCTTTGGAGTTCCAGTGACGGCGAGTCACTCACTCCTCCAGCCGTCGTAACTCTCTCGACTTCTCCAAGACTATTTGCACACGATCCTCGACGCCCTTACACCGCTGCATTAGGCTTCCTCGCACTTCCCTGAAGTACTTCAGTCCTTGTTAGTCATTATACATTCGTCAGGCTGTGTATATCCACTTATGGAGGCTCTTAGACCTCGGAACTCTGAGAGCTCAATCGGCGCACGTCCGCTCTCAACGAAACGCCAAGTATCTCTGAGCGCCTAGAGCACCAGGCGGCGGGCCAGGTCTCTCGGTGACGTCACAGACCCAGGGGCGGGCTCTGATTGGTCAAGGAAGTCATGTAACCTCAGCCAGTCAATCACTGACCGGCGGGGCGTCGTACACAAAATGGTGGATTTGCAGGCCAGGCGGCGCCATTTTGTTGTAACCAGAGCGCGACTTTTCCACTTCCCTGCAAATTTACAAATGCAAATTTCTCCCCAAATAAGCAACTATTCTGGAAGCCTCATACCCCTGCACCTCAGAGAACCTGCAGGTAAGCTGATATGACTCTTACAGCTGGCATAAGGAAGAAACTGGAGAGGGCATCGTCACATAACCCCCCCCCCTTTAACATAACAGTCATATCGGTTAGTAAATCCGGGAGAGGGCATCCGCTACCACATTCTCCCTTCCATTGATGTGCCGGATTTCCAACCAGTACTCTTGTAACAGTAGGGCCCATCTTGTCAGCCTTTGATTCGAGTTCTTTGATTCGAGTTCTTCATCCTGTGCACGAACGTCAAGGGGTTATGATCGGTAAACACTCGCACCGGTCTAGTACCTCCACCCACATAAACATCAGCGTGCTTCAGTGCCAGGATCAGGGCTAAGGCTTCCTTCTCCACTGAACTATAAGCCCTCTGATACTTTTCGAATTTCTTCGAGTAGAATGCTACCGGACGGTGAACTTCGTCCTTCTCTTGAGCTAAAATGGCTCCAATCCCTACATCGCTCGCGTCGACGTGCAGGATAAAGTCGGACTCGAAGTCAGGTGAAATCAGCACTGGTGCTTCGGTTAACAACTTCTTTGTCTTCTCGAAGGCTTCCTGACAGGCTTCACTCCACTTCCATCTAACGTTCTTAGACAGCAAGTCCGTCAGAGGGTGCGCGTCTGTCGAGAAGTTCTTGCAAAATCCTCTATAATATCCAACCATTCCCAGATATCGTAGCAACTCCTTCTTTGTCCTGGGAATCGGATATTTTTCGATGAATATCCGATTCCCAGGACAAGGATATGTTATTTATATATGAAGATGTTAGGATATATATATATCCTCCCAATATTTATTTATTGTTTATTGATTTATTTATATACAAGAAGGTACATTGGGTTTATGAGAGTACAGAGACTTGACGTTACACATTCTTACAAAGCCACTAGCACGTATATCGTTTCAGGCAGGATATATTTGGGTTTCACGAGGGTCTTGTGTGTCGAGTTTCTTTGATAATTGTGTCCCGTCCAGCATTATGCTCTGTTGATGCCGTGTTCCAGAGCTTTCCTTGGGCTCCAATTTTGCATGCATTGTCATGTTTTCACAACGTCCACTGCTCCCGGCAGTTCCCTTTCCGGTTCTATCGATGGTTTATTTCGATCGATGATATTCGATGGTTTAATCTTTCCGACCCAAGTGCCTTGGCCTACTCCCTTCCTACGTGCGTAGCCGTTTCTCACAGTCCTGGCCTCCTATCGACACGTTTCATGAGGTCACCCTTTTGCAGTTTCTTGATACGATTCCACCGTTTTCTTTAAACAAATATTCCTCCTATCCTTTCGGAAGTGCTTATGTATATGATAAATACTGGTTCTATTTACGACATTAGGTTATAAAGCGTGTTCAGAGTGAACAGGCTGCAGGTTCCACATCTAAGAGAGATTCGTGTTCATTTTCATGGATGTTTATGCTATTTTCTACCACGCTTCACTAGATATTTTTATCGTATAACCCATATATATAAATATTGACTTCACGTTCATGTTGATTAATTGCTTTGTAAATTCTATACAGTATTGGGAAATGGTTACGGATGGGCTCAGAGATCTCTCACAAATATTTATACTATTTATTTTTATACTTATATATACAGATTCTTAAATTCTTGTACAGCCACTAGCACGCGTAGCATTTCGGGCAGGACCTTAATCCTGTGTTCCCTGGATTACGACCGCTAAATCGTTTAACAACCAGGTACCCATCTTACTGGTGGGTAAACTGAGGCTACAGTTAAGGATTGACGCCCAGTAAAATCCTCCCCGTCCAAGATACGAACCCATGACAAAGGGCTAGCGAAATGCCAGGCGAGTATCTTACCACCTACACAACGGGACTGACTAACCGGCAAGTATACTGTTCCTGAGCATAGTCCACAAGGGACTTGATAATGGTCCACAGCCCCGCTCCTGTGCCAGGTAAGTACACTACGGGCTCACCATAGCCCGTGCTACTTGCCCCGCTCCTGTGCCAGGTAAGTACACTACGGGCTCACCATAGCCCGTGCTACTTGCCCCGCTCCTGTGCCAGCTAAGTACACTACGGCTCACCATAGCCCGTGCTACTGCCCCGCTGCGCCAGGTAAGTACACTACGGGCTCACCATAGCTCGTGCTACTTGCCGCGCTCCTGTGCCAGGTAAGTACACTACGGGCTCACCATAGTCCGTGCTACTTGCCCCGCTCCTGTGCAGGTAAGTACACTACGGGCTCACCATAGCCCGTGCTACTTGCCCGCTCCTGTGCCAGGTAAGTACACTACGGGCTCACCATAGCCCGTGCTACTTGCCCCGCTCCTGTGCCAGGTAAGTCCACTACGGGCTCACCATAGCCCGTGCTACTTGCCCCGCTCCAGTGCCAGGTAAGTACCTACGGGCTCACCATAGTCCGTGCTACTTGCCCCGCCGGTGCCAGATAAGTACATTACGGCTCACCATAGTCGTGCAACTTGCCCGCTGCTGTGCCAGGTAAGTACACTACGGGCTCACCATAGCCAGTGCTACTTGGAACGATTTGTTCCTAGTAGCTGAATCTTAAAACAACAAACGATAATGTCCTGGACGGACCGAAACGTCGTCGTTTCATCATCATCTGGTGTGTGGTCTGGTCATCATAGTTGTACAACTAAAGTAACTCACAGTGTAATTACAGCAAGAAGCGATGTTCGCCTCTCAGTGTAAATATTCCTGCTGATTTTGGATTAACTCAGCAACATA
>WNGS01169217.1:24529014-24539695 GCA_020271785.1 Procambarus virginalis
AGAAGGTACATTGGGTTTATGAGAGTACAGCGGCTTGACGTTACACATTCTTACAAAGCAAAGCACGCATAGCGTTTCAGGCAGGATATATTTGGGTTTCACGAGGGGTCTTGTGTGTCGAGTTTCTTTGATAATTGTGTCCCGTCCAGCATATGCTCTGGTTGGTGCCGTTGTTCCAGAGCATTCCCTTGGGCTCCAATTTGCATGAATGTCATGTTTTCACAACGTCCACTAGACTTGCTCCCGGCAGGTCCCTTTCCGTTCTATCGATGGTTTATTGCCATCGGGATATTATTCGCATGGTTTAAATCTTTTCCGACCCAAGGGCCTTGGCCTACTCCCTTCCTGACGTGCGTTGAGCCTTTTCTCACAGTCCTGGCCTCCTATCGACCACGGTTTCATGAGGTCACCCACCCGGTTTTGCAGTTTTCTTTGATACGATTCACCCGTTTTCTTTAAACAAATATTCCTCCTATCCTTTCGGACAGTGGCTTATGTATATCATGAATACTTGTTCTGTTTACGGCATTAGGTTCATAAAGCGTGATCAGGGGTAGTGAACATGGGCTGCAGGTTTCACATCTAAGAAGAGATTCGTGTTCATTTTCATGGAATTTTTATGCTTATTTTGTACCACTCCTATTCCACTAGATATTTTTATCGTATAACCCATATAAATAAATATTGACTTCACGTTTCATGTTGATTAATTGCTTTGTAAATTCTATACAGTATTGGGAAATGGTTACGGTGATGGGCCTTCAGGAGATCTCCTCACAAATATTTATACCTATTTTATTTTTTTACTTATAATTGAAAGAGTTCTTACCATTCTATGGATACAGCCAACTAGCTACGCGTAGCATTTCGGGCTAGGACTCTTAATCCTGTGTTCCCTGGAATACGACCGCTAAAGGTTTAAACACCAGGTACCCATCTTACTGGTGGGTAAACAGAGACTACAGTTCTAAGGATGGACAGCACCCAGTAAATCCTCCCCGACCAGGATACGAACCCATGACAAAGGGCTAGCGAAATGCCAGGCGAGTATCTTACCACCTACACAATGGGGACTGACTAACCGACAAGTATACGTTGTCCATGAGCATAGTCCACAAGGGACTTGATAATTGTCCCATCAGCCCCGCCTGTGCCAGGTAAGTCCACTACGGGATCACCATAGCCCGTGCTACTTTGCCCCGCTCCTGTGCCAGGTAAGCCCATTACGGGCTCCCCATAGCCCGTGCTACTTGCCCCCGCCTGTGCCAGGTAAGTACACTACGGGCTCACCATAGCCCGTGCTACTTGCCCAGATCCTGTGCCAGGTAGGTTACGAGCTACGGGTCACCATAGCCCGTGCTACTTGCCCCCGCTCCTGTGCCAGGTAAGTCCACTACGCGCTCACCATAGCCCGTGCCTACTTGCCGCCCTTCCGGTGCCAGGTAAGTCCACATCGGGCTCACCATAGCCCGTGCATACTTGCCCGCTCTCGTGTGCCAGGTAAGGTCACTACGGGGCTCACCATAGCCCGTGCTACTTTCCCCGCTCCTGTTGGCCAGGTGAGTACACTACGGGCTCACCCATAGCCCGTGCTACTTGCCCCGCTCCAGCGGCAGGTAAGTACACTACGGGCTCCCAATAGCCCGTGCTACTTGCCACGCTCCTGGGCTTGGTAAGTACACTACGGGCTCACCATAGCCCGGCTACCTTGCCCCGCTCCTGTGCCAGGTAAGTACCACTATGGGCTCACCATAGCCCGTGCCCGTGCTACTTGCCCCGCTTCTGTGCCAGGTAATTCCACTACGGGCTCACCCATAGTCCCGTACTACTGGTCCCGCTCCTGTGCCAGGTAAGTACACTACGGGCTCACCATAGCCCGTGCCCGTGCTACTTGCCCCGCTCCGGTGCCAGGTAAGTCCACTAGCGGGCTAACCATAGCCGTGCTACTTGCACGCTCCTGTGCCAGGTAAGTTCACTACGGGCTCACTCTAGCCCATGCTACTTGCACCGCTCCAGTGCAGGTATGTACACTACGGGCTCACCATAGCCGTGCTTCTTGCCCCCGCTCCTGTGCCAGGTACGTCCACTACGGCTCACCATAGCCCGTGCTACTTGCCCCGCTTCTGTGCCAGGTAAGGTACACTACGGGCTCACCATAGCCGTGCTACTTGCCCCCGCTCCGGTGCAGGTATGTACACTACGGGCTCACCATAGCCCATGCTACTTGGAACTTTTTGTTCCTAGTAGGTGAATCTTAAAAAACAACAAACGATATGGTCCTGGACGGATCGAAACATCGTCGTTTCATCATCATCTGGTGTGTGGTCTGGTCCATCATAGTTTACAACTAAAGTAAACTCACAAAAAAGTGTATATATACAGCCAAGAAGCGATGTTCGCCTCTCAGTGTAAATATTTCTGTTGATTTTGGGTTAACTCAGCAACATATTACAAATATTTTAAAGTTGATGTATTTTAGCATAATACAAATCGTTATTCAGTCTGTTCAACGTTAATTTATCTGATTAAATTTAGATATAATATATTTACAACCTCTACTTCAATATATTACTTAACTACTAATTTTAACCTCTGAAAAAGGTATGAATCCCCAAATTAAACACACAACTGTCGTTATCTAGAACACTTGTTCTAGAAATTACAATATACAACACATGAATTGATCGTTGTAAATCCATAAATAATACAGTATTTCAATTGTAGTTTGTATTTCTGAAATTATATCATGGGGTTTTAAGGGTTCCATTAGACTGAGAATTGAGAAAGTCTTCCCAAAACCGAGGGAGAATGGAGAAAATTATATAAAAGAAAATTTATTGAAGGCACTCTTAAGAAAACGGGCCAGGAAACGAAACCCAGAAAAAGATAATGGGAAGACTGACAATATATGATCTGAAAAAGTAGAATGTATATACACCATGTATATATCTTTGTGTATATACACAGCTAATTGTACATAATTTCTTATCATATTTTACATTCCACATTCCAATGGCTATCACATGGCATACTGTGAGATTGATTGATTATGCTGCCAATGTCATTTCTTGATTTGTTAGAGGTCAACTAAGCATGTTCGAGAAAGTACATATGAAGCCATGAGAAAATCTTGGGATTACTAAGACTTACTGTTACTAAGATAATGATTGATATGATGCAGACGATGAGTCATAATAACGTGGCTGAAGATATCAAGACTTAACCTCACACCAGACGATGAGACGACGACAACGTTTCGGTCTGTCTGGATCATTATCAGACATTACTAAGGCAGTTACCATTACCATCATCAAGACCAAACCCCTAAGGCAGTTCGCTGTTGACGTCAACTCATTTTGCAGCTCTTGCGACGGCGCTGGAACAAGCGCATGGCTTTTGCCTTTCCTTTAGACAATTTTAGCGCCGTGGAGAAGGGGGAGACCTGATGCATGGGTTGGTGAGAGTTTTTGGAGCTGTGCTGACTTACGTCAGTACATTGGAATAAATGCAATTGGTATAAGGAATTGAGCTCGGAAAATTTCTAAGAATTTTCTTATTCTTTAACCTTTATTCCTGTCGTGATATTCAACTAGGTCGCCTGAGGAAGGACTTGCTTAGCTAACACACCAGTGTAGTAAGCAGCTCATTCCTCACTTTGGGACCCTGTACGAACAATTGACTAGGCGCGAGCAAACGCCGAGACCCCAATGAAATTGAAATCCCCTCCACTTGGGTCGTCGACCTTCGTAATCGCCGAAGCGAATCTAACGAGTAGGTCCTGGGCTCTCACAACAATAATTTATTGTTGTGTAGTGCCGTATATTTGATCCAAAGCTCAGAAATAAGTCTCCAATAGTCGAGTGTGAAGAACATTTGCATAACAATAATAATGTGTGGGGGTGTAACGAAAAGACAGTGTTAACATAACAACTTAGTTTATTCAATAAAGTACTAACTACTACAACAAACAAAAGAATGTCAATGACGTTACTCGAAATCCTTCCTGTGACACTATCAATGACAGCTAGACACCAGCCCCTCGGACTGCATAATGAACTAACTCGAACATAAGCGTGACCACAGAGGAATCAACAAGCAAGCAAGAACTAACAGATCTATAATCACAATTACAACAAATGACACAGTGAGTTCTGAAACACGTCTCCAGTAACCTCCTAACTGTTCTACGCCTCAGTGCAGTCTACACCTGCAATAGCGGTTGCAATGCAATCAAATCAGTAGTCTTTCAATGACATCAATAACTAATGGGTTCACTGGCAACTCCAGCACCCTTCCTCAAATTAATCTTTACGTTAACACTTCGTCCCACGGACGATCAACAATCAATACAATTGATTTACGTTAATAACACAATAACATTTACGTTAATTTAATAACTCTTACAACTGTCACTAGTAACGCGGAAATTACACAACACTCTACCCGTCGAGCATTCAGTGAGAAAATCCCATTAATCCCTGTACTACAAGACAGCTGATTAATCTCTTTACTAGTTACGTTAATTTACGTTAATCGGTTACTAATCACTCAGCGATGGTAAACTCTGATTTACAATGTCCAAAGTGCTAAGAGAACGGTAATCACTCGTGATTACCTTTAGAGTAATTAATTACTATCCTCAAGATCAATAATTAAACAGTTAAATACGCAACCTTTCACACTGGCTCAGCAATTTACATTAAGGTATGAATTCCGTCTGAGCCTTCCATACTCAGACCAATTCAGGTGGCTAATAACAGTAATTAGGCACCACGTTTACGTTATTCTAAAATGACGTTACTCTTCCCACGAGTCAATCAAGTGCCGGTACTTCCGGACATAAATAACGACGTTACGTTAATGGAACAATGTAGCCTTCGTGTGAGTCGATCAACAAGGATCGAGATTAATTACTTTGACTTCCTGAAACACGTCAATTACCCGGCCCACTGACCGTTAATTACGACAGACAATACTCTAATTCTTATCTGGCTGGTGGCTAGGCTCCTTGAGACTACCGTAGCTGCTTGCAGGAAAGTAAATTAACCCAAACGTATTCTACGTTACTCATATTGTAAAAGAACAAATTCTCTTAAGCAATGGGCGTTCCCTCGGTTACGTTATATTAATTGCCTCGCAATCACCTCACTGAATACTGGACTTCGATGTCCTACCAGATAAACAGGAGAATATATGTATATCCAAGTACTCGTCTACAGCCGAGTTCACCCACGACAATGTCAAATCACACTAACAAATCACAGTGATTTACGTTACAATCCGGTTGCAATGACAATACTGCAGAACCTAGTAAAATAACATACAGGACATGAACCCTCTAGAACACTGCCCCCACAATGACTTTACTGAACTGCAGTCACCCACGGTGATTGCTCAACTCTAGCAACAATCACTAACAATGACAACCCCTTTGCAACAACACACACGGCAAGTACTCTAATTTCCAAGTATTAGAATACTGCTCAACACTTACTTACTTATTTACTGTTGCAAATGACCCCAGTGCTCTCAATAACCCCTAGAACATAGGTCCCAAATTTGCAATAACCACACAGTAAATAACACAATAACACTGGGCACCGTGACACTACGATATATATATATATATACAATTACTGCTGACACATGTAGCCTACAGCTATCAAACGTTATTGGGAACACTAAGGAGATCTCGCACTCCTAAATCACATGGGTGAGTGATTTATCGATCACGCATGCCGAATAAACACTCCCGAGTTTTACGTTACTCGACAGAGCGAGGGCTGTCACTCCCGACAGCCTCGTCACTCACCAAATTCTACCAAAATTACGTTAATACTGCAACCACAATATGTATATATAATCACATTTGTCACGGTCCTGGGATCAATACAAGAAATTAAACCACACTGTGGCACACTCCACAATAATCCTTGCCAGGAATCACTGACGTTACCACATACCTGAGCGCTCAGTGTTGAAATTCCACACCTGCAAGACTACACATGAAATGATATCACTCCGTCCCACGGACGATCAAGAATGAATAATTACCACAATGGAATAATATAATATTACATGGACATCCTCTCAGTCCTTGGCTAATCTATGTATATACTCTGTTCCCGTGTGTACCCACACACACACACACACTGTACGTCTGTGCTCACAAGACGTACGTCCCTCAGGACTGACACGATGACAAGGATGATTATCTCCTCGTCCACACTTCACTTCACCTACAGGTGCTGCGTGACAATGCGACGGAACACTTGACCTCGAATTCAAGCTTTAGAGACTACTAATCACCAGAAATACACACATAGGTACTTACATTCATACTGCCGGCTTACACACACCATTCCCATACATCAGGCACCCCGCTATGGGTGGCTGGCTCAGTGGTGGTAGGCTGGCTTGGTACCTCCGCGGTATCGTTCGTACAATGGCGCGCACCGAACCCTCCCACAACACGGCTTGTTTCGTACCCTCGACCCACCGGTAAGTGAAGCGTTCGTACACAGGTGACGCGCACAATGATATCGTCTTAAACAAACATGGGAAATCTGCCTTAAAGCACTAACACTTATTTCCCCGTTCCCATCGACTGCTACAGAGCACTAGCAAGTCTAATCATCACTGGTATGGGATCTACGAGTCTGTTACTGCTCGTATGCACGTTACCCCACGATCCCAGACCGATCACAAGATCTTCTCTACCCACTGTACACTGTCTTTTCCCCTCCAAGCGACGACTTCGGCCGGATTCTGTGACGACCGCTGTCGTAGATGAAGCAGGAGGTGCAGCAGCTGAGTAGTTAATTAAGCCACCCCGACGCCCTATACACAAGTCGGCCTACTTGAGCATAGGAGCGTCTTCACAGGGTGATGGCTCCTCCAGAATGACGCTCACACCGTCGATTCCCGCGTATTCCTCGGAATAACCAATGAGAGGCAGGCATACTGGGGCCTACCCCTCTCCTCCAATCAGCGACGGTGTAGCATAGCCCCTAGGGCAACTCCAAGATGGCCGACCAACATGGCGGCTCAAGATGTTTACTAAGATGGCGTCTGTTTCCATGGCGACGGCTCAAATGGCTAGCGCGCGGGTGGCCCGCAGCTACCCACGCCAGGCCTAACTGTTTTCCCGTGCAAACTAGAGTCTCGCCCTAGCTATTAGAATGAGATGACGCTAACGGCTCTATCTCTGTCCACAGACATGCTACCACGGCCACGGTAACATTTCTGGACCGCTGGTGACTGGGGCTCTCACGTAAGCCCAAATACTAGATGTTTCGGTTGCTGGTTACCAAAGTTAAGTCCGCACACTTAACAAGTGCACTTAACAAGTGTACTGGCCTCCCACAGGCATAAGAGCACTATTGTAAGTGAGCTGGTGAACCGTCCCCTCACATCGGTAACAGCTTCTCCTCTATATCGACCTACCTAGACTTTGCACCCTGGAAAAGACACTCCAACCTAGGCATCTGAGCGCAACTCCATAGTCTCCCAAGACTACAAGATGCCTACTACTACTATCACAATCGACTTGATAATGGCTCAGGATGGACTGAAACGTCGTCGTCTCCCCATATTCATGCGATTGATTGATTGATGAAGATTAAGCCACCCAAAAGGTGGCACGGGCATGAATAGCCCGTTCGTGGTGGCCCTTTTGAGCCATTACCAGTATCAAGAGCTGATACTGGAGACCTGTGGAGGTCCGACTGCCCCCTGCGTGACGGGAGATGTCTCCCGTGCGGACTGAAACGTCGTCGTCTCCTCATATTCATGCGTGTGGTTGAGTCTTGATATAGCTGAAGTTATAGAGCATTGGGGGATAGAATTTCAGAGATAAATGAAGCTTCGGCGAATAGATTAATGAGAGGCGAGGGAACTACTCTATTAATCCTCTCACTGCTGTTGGTGGGAAGAAATGAATAATGCATGTGAAAGCAAAATAAGATCCTTATGTTCTAATGTTACAAAGAATGATGTCTTCATGTTTATATTTCATTGCAAAAGAAACAAATAACACCAACATGGGAGGAATACAACGTAGATGGAAAAAAATTATCTATTCACACAGAAATCACATTAGCGTGATATATCAAATGAATCAATCCACAAGGGCCGTGATGAGGATTCAAATTACAATATACAACATATAAATCATTTGTAAATCATAAAAATTATTTATATATTTTTTCTCTATGTTCTCAGACTCTTAACTTTGCCGCGTTTTGCTAATTCATTGCGAAGCGATATCGCCTTAGACACAAACTCCCAACATTTTGACACTTCTTGCTCAATATTTGTACACACACTGCAATCTAAGGTAACTTTACTCCTAACTATGTCTTCAATTTCTTTTTTTGTAAACCATTTTTCCTGAGCTTCTCCGTCAACATTTTCCACCACACGGGGTTGAACACTGCCATCTCTAGTTGATAGTTTATTTTCCTGAGACATTTCCATCCGTGATATTCCATCCTCTTTCCTACTCTCTTTCCCCTCCGTTTCATTCCCGCACTGCATTCCCCACTTCACCCCCATCTGTTTGTCATAGCTAACTTTTCTATGTTGTTGTTGTTATAGATTCAGCCACTCGGAACAAGTTCCAAGTAGCACGGGCTATGGTGAACCCGTAGTGGACTTACCTGGTACAGGAGCGGTGTTCTAACTATTCTAGAGCCTCAGTCCTCTTGTCCAACTTTTTGAGGTATTCCAGGATCTGTGTATTGACCGCAGAATCCACAGCGCTGCCCTGCACCTTATCACCACGAGGGTACACTCTTTCGGCTTCGTTTCCTACTGCCACTAGGCTGTCCTTAAACGTCGCCGGGCTTTTCTCCCAAACGTTGGTCACAGGGGCTATCGTTGTCTTTCCAGCGCTTCTTCCTTGTTCCTGCTGTACGATCTTGCCTTCCTTCAGAGCCTCGTTTACCCCTGATTATGGGTGACGGCTTGGCTTCTCTCACATGGGGCTTCATGGGGGCATATAAGAACATATATATAAGATGTTTATGCCCCCATGGCTTCATGGGTCATGTAAGAACATATATATATAAGATATATAAGAACATGGGACATGTAAGACATATAAGAACCAGCATTATGGATGCCTCGACAATTGCAACAAGATGGCACAAATTTGTATCCTTTGTCAATCCTGACTCTACACTGTCAGGAGTCATGCTTCTTACCCCAATATCAACATCTAGGGCCAAACTGGAATTTCCATGCCATATGTCCCCAACGACAACACTTCATGCATAATGTTGGCTCCTCAATATATTTTGCCACTTTCATGTATCTTTGTCCTTGCACAAAAAGTCTTTCTGGGGCCTTACTCTTTAACAAAGCAAACATCTGGCTTTATTTGTTATAAATACAAATAGGAGTTGTTATAAATAGGAGGGGCCTCGTATGGGCCAATTGGCCTTCTGCAGTTACCTTTGTTCTTATGTTCTTATGTTCTTATGTTTTTCACCAAGAACCATGTTCCTCTTACCTCACACAACACTTTCATTGGTGATATGAAGGAAGAAATTCAGGATTTATATACTTCAGATAGTTATAAATTATAAATTATTAGTATAAATTATTCTCATTTGAGGAGTAACCAAACAATATTCTTAAATCCGTTAGTCGTTAAATGTTCCACTTCCTCTTCTGTCCCAACCGTTATGTAGGGCCGGTGAACACCCGCCTTAAATAATGGTTCATGTTCACCAAACTCCTTAGCCAATTGAACACTAGGATGTATAGTCGACATGAAACTAACTTTTCATCAGAAGCTGGAGTGACCCACTCCAGCTTCTTATGAAAACTTAGTTTACATGTCGAGAGAAATAACAGCTGCTTCCTTTCATTAATCTGTCCATCTTGCTGTGTGAGGTCCTGTTGCTTCTGTCTGATGAGATTTTCGTTTTAAGACTTGCGTGTAATTAAACATCTTGATCCTGTCTGGCGTCGATCATTGTAAATTTTCGGTCGTTTCTCATCCCAAATACTCTGCTTCTCACTTCTTACCCCGTGTGTTCATAGTCTTTCGCTTTTGTCCTGGTCATTATGACCTGAAATGGCTTGGAGTCGTGTTGTATGACATCTTGACTCTCAGACTCTGTAGACATAGCTGAAGTTCGCTAAAAGTAAGAGTACTGCCTCGATATTAAAGTAGGAAGGAGTTGGTCCGTGGGTGACAGGGTCTGGTTAGGGATGAGACAGGGTTGGATAAGGGAGTAGACAGGATTGGACAGGGGGGTAGGCATGGTTGTTTAAAAAAGGTGGCATGTCAGGTCAGGAGGCAGGCAGAACCAAGTAAGGACGTATGACAGGGTTGTGTCAAGAGGTGAACAGGGTTAGGTCAGGGGATAAACATTGTCTGGTCTGGGGTAAACAGGGTCAGGCCAAGGGTAAACAGTATCTGATCAGGGGTAAACAGGGTCAGATAGGGAAGGCAGGGCCAGATAAAACAAGAGCAGTCTATCATCTGGAACTCCATCAGATCATGGACATCAGAAACGTTCATTAAGCGACAGCAAACCCCGAGCGGACTGATGTCGGCCTCTTACCCCTGAATGATCTTGCCGGAAACTTCACTCCCGAACTCTGATCATCAGTCGACACCCACAAGAAAGGTCGTTATGCCTCACCGAAATACATTGCGGCCACACAG
>WNGS01169217.1:24546283-24557700 GCA_020271785.1 Procambarus virginalis
CTGCATTCCAGTTTGTGCCCTAGTCTCTTATGTGGTACTGTGTCAAAAGCTTTCTGTCAGTCCAGATATAGCGTCTGCCCAGCCCTCTCTCTCTTGCCTGGTTTTGTGTTGCCTGGTCATAGAACTCAATTAATCCTGTTAGGCATGATTTCCCATCTCTGAACCCATGCTGATGTTGTGTTACAAAGTTTTTCCACTCCAGATGTTCCACTAGCTTTTTTCGCACAATCCTTTCCATCATCTTGCATGGAATGCAAATTAGAGACTCCGGCCTGTAGTTCAGAGCCTCCTGCCTATCACCCTTCTTGTATATTGGGACTACATTGGCCGTCTTCCAAATTTTTGGCAGATCACCTGTTACCAGTGACTTGTTGTACACCATGGAGAGTGGTAGGCACAGAGCTTCTGCTCCTTCCTTTAGAATCCATGGTGATATTCGATCCGGGCCTATAGCGTTGTCACGTCCAAATCTAGCAGATGCTTCCTCACCTCCCCACTGGTAATCACAAACTCCTCTAGTGGTGTCTGGTTTGATGTTCCCTCCCTTATCTCTGGGACTTCTCCTTGCTTGAGGTGAAGAGTTCCTGGAATTTCTTATTGAGTTCCTCGCGCACTTCCTTGTCGTTTGTAGTGAATCTTTTTGCATTTATCCTCAGTTTCATTACCTGTTCCTTCACTGTTGTTTACCTCCTGATGTGGCTATGCAGCAGTTTGAGTTGAGTCTTTGCTTTGCTCGCTATGTCATTTTATATTGCCTCTCTACCTCTCTTCTCACCCTGACGTATTCATTCCTGGTGCTCTGGTATCTTTCTCTGCTCTCTAGTGTTCTGTTGTTTCTCGAGTTTCTCCACGCCCTTTTACTTAGCTGCTTTGCTAGCTTGCAAATTTGATTAAACCATGGGTTTCTCATTTACATTTAATTTTTTTCCTTTTAGACTGGGACGAACTTGTCTGCTCCCTCACACTTCTGTGTGATCTAGTCCATCATGTCTTGAACCGTCTTTCCTCTGAGCTCTGTTTCCCAAGCTATTTCAGTTAGGAATTTTCTCATCTCCTCATAGTTTCCCTTCTGGATTGCCGGCCTCTTGCTTTCTGGTCCCTTCCTAGAATACGTTAACCCTTCTTCGACCAGGTATTCAAACAACAGTACACTGTGATCACTCATATCCACGGAGGCGTCAGGTCCGATTTCCCTTATGTCTGAATCGTTCAGAGTGAATACTAGGTCGAGTCTTGCTGGTTCATCATTGCCTCTCATTCTCGTGGGACCCTTGACATGCTGACTTAATTAAAAAGTTTCTAGTCGTCACCTCCAGCAGTTTCGCTCTCCATGTGGTTCCCTGTTTTCCCAGTCTATCCTTCCGTGATTAAAGCCCCATATGATGAGCAGATGGGATCGATTTCTACAGGCAGCAGCAGCTGCTCTCTCAGTGGTAATGTTAACTGCCATGTTGTTTCTGTCATACTCTTGGCTGGGTCTTCTTTGTGGGTTTGTTTCTTGTTTGTAGCGTGTTGTGGGTTTCCCCCTCGCCTCTGGGGGTGTTGTGTTGGGAGCTGTGACTTCCTGGTTTTCCCCTCTCGTCCTGCACCTCTTCCTTGCTTCTGCCGCCACGGCTCTCTCCTCCCTCGTCATGTCTCTCTGGAGGAATACATTTTTGAATTCTCCCACGTTTTTCAGAGGAACTCTTCCTTGATATAATCTTCTCCTTTGTGCTCTCGTTTGCAAACACTATCTTTATCACTCGGTCTCGGTCTTTGTTGTACCATCCTAGCCTGAAAACCTTCTCAATGCTATGCTCAGCCCCTTCCATGTCTAGTGCCTTCAGTACTTCATTCACTGCAGCTTTGTCCTTGTCATTCCACTCTGTCCTATTGGAGCCTTCCTGCTCTTTAATACCCACAGCAACCACTGATCTGTTCCTTTCCAGCAGTTGGCTAGTGAAGCGTGCTGCCTCCTGTGAGGTGGCTGCTTTCATGGCCACCTCCATCACTGCAGTCATTATTTCAGAGTTATTTTTTTTAGCATTTGTGCAAATGTTACTTTTGTTGTGGCATTCTCTTCCAAAAAACTATTACCACCTTCTCCCTGGATGATTTTCTGAGTCTCAGCCTCGATAACATTCTCTTTGAGGGCTCTAATCTCCTCCTCCTTTGCTGTTGTCAGCTCTCTTCCCAGGTTGTGTGTGTACTCACCTATTTGTGTTTGCGGGGGTTGAGCTCTGGCTCTTTGGTCCCGCCTCTCAACCGTCAATCAACAGGTGTACAGATTCCTGAGCCTATTGGGCTCTATCATATCTACACTTGAAACTGTGTATGGAGTCAGCCTCCACCACATTACTTCCTATGCATTCCATTTTTCAACAACTCTGACACTAAAAAATTTCTTTCTAATTTCTCTGTGGCTCATTTGGGCACTCAGTTTCCACTGTGTCCCTAGTGCATGTGCCCCTTGTGTTAAATAGCCTGTCTTTATCAACCCTGTCGATTCCCTGAGAATCTTGAATGTGGTGATCATGTCCCCCTAACTCTTCTGTCTTCCAACGAAGTGAGGTTTAATTCCGTAGTCTCTCCTCGTAGTTCATACCTCTCAGCTCGGGTACTAGTCTGGTGGCAAACCTTTGAACCTTTTCCAGTTTAGTCTTATGCTTGACTAGATATGGACTCCACGCTGGCGCCGCATCCAGGATTGGTCTGACATATGTGGTATATAATGTTCTGAAAGATTCTTACACAAGTTTCTAAAGACCGTTCTTATGTTAGCCAACCTGGCATATGCTGCTGATGTTATCCTCTTGATATGAGCTTCAGGGACAGGTCTGGCGTGATATCAACCCCCAGATCTTTCTCTCTCTCTGACTCTTGAAGTATTTCATCTCCCAAATGATACCTTGTATCTGGTCTTCTGCTTCCTATCCCTATCTTCATTACATTACATTTGCTTGGGTTAAACTCTAACAGCCGCTTTTTCGACCAATCCTGCAGCTTGTCCAGGTCTTCTTGAAGCCTCAAGCTGTCCTTCTCTGTCTTAATTTTCTCATATTTTGCGTTGTCAGCAAAACATTGAGAGGAATGATCTATACCCTCTGGGAGATCATTTACGTATATCAGAAACAGGATAGGTCCAAGTACAGAGCCCTGTGGGACTCCACTTGTGACTTCACGCCATTCTGAGGGTCTCACCCCACTGTAACTCTCTGCTTCCTATTGCTTAGGTACTCCCTTATCCACTGGAGAGCCCTACCAGTTACTCCTGCCTGTTTCTCCAGCTTATGCATCAACCTTTTATGGGGTACTGTGTCAAAGGCTTTCCGACAGTCCAAAAAAATGCAGTCCGCCCATTTTTCTCTTTCTTGCTTAATCTTTGTCACCTGATCGTAGAATTCTATCAAGCCTGTAAGGCAAGATTTACCCTCCCTGAACCCATGTTGATGGGTTGTCACGAAGTCTCTTCTCTCCAGATGTGTTACAAGGTTTTTTCTCACAATCTTCTCCATCACCTTGCATGGTATACAAGTTAAGGACACTGGCCTGTAGTTCAGTGCCTCTTGTCTGTCACCCTTTTTGTATATTTGTACTACATTAGCAGTCTTCCAAATTTCTGGTTGGTCTCCCGTTTCCAGTGACCTACTATACACTATGGAGAGTGGCAAGCAAAGTGCTCATGCACACTCTTTCAATACCCATGGTGAGATTCCGTCTGGCCCAAAAGCTTTTCTCACATCCAGCTCTAATAGGTGCTTCTTGACCTCATCTCTTGTAATTTCGAACCTATCCAAGGTCACCTGGTTTGCTGCCACCTCTCCCAGCGCCATGACATCTCCCTGTTCTATTGTAAAGAACTCCTGGAACCTTCTGTTGAGTTCTTCACACACCTCTTTGTCATTCTCTGTGTACCTGTCCTCGCCCACCCTAAGTTTCATCACCTGTTCCTTCACTGTTGTCTTCCTCCTGATGTGACTGTGTAGTAGCTTTGGTTCGGTCTTGGCTTTATTAGCTATATCATTTTCATACCTTTTCTAAGCTGCTCTTTTCACACTAACATTCTCGTTCCTGGTTCTCTGGTATCTCTCTCTACTTTCTGGTGTTCTGTTATTACGGAAGTTCCTCCATGCCCTTTTGTTCATCTCCTTTGCTTTCATACATTCCGTATTAAACCACGGATTCTTCCTTTGCTTCTCTGTTTTTTCCTGTCGGGCTGGGACAAACCTGCTTACAGCCTCCTGACATTTTTGGGTGACATAGTCCATCATGTTTTGTACGGACTTGGTTTCGAGTTCTGTGTCCCAATGTATATCCCATAGGAATTTATTCATCTCATAGTTTCCCTTTCTGTACGCCAGCCCTTTGGTTCCCAATTCTTTTTTGGGGGTGATAATTCCTAGCTCAACCTAGTACTCAAAGCTCAATACACTATGATCACTCATTCCCAATGGGGCTTCCAACTTAACTTCCCTTATATCCGACTCATTTAGGGTAAATATCAGATCAAGCAACGCTGGTTCATCCCCTCCTCTCATTCTCGTCGGTCCCTTGTGTGTGTGTGTGTGTGTGTACTCACCTATTTGTACTCACCTATTTGTGCTTGCGGGGGTTGAGCTTTGGCTCTTTGGTCCCGCCTCTCAACTGTCAATCAACTGGTGTACAGATTCCCGAGCGTGTGTGTGTGTGTGTGTGTGTGTGTGTGTGTGTGTGTGTGTGTGTGTGTGTGTGTGTGTGTGTGTGTGTGTGTGTGTGTGTGTGTGTATGTATTCACTTAGTATTCACCTAGTTGTGCTTTCGGGGGTTGAGCTATGCTCTTTAGGCACACCTCTCAACTGTCAATCAATCAACTGTTACTAACTGATTTTTTTACCCACACACGCACCCCAGGAAGCAGCTTCGTAACAGCTGTCTAACTCCCAGGTACCTATTTACTGCTATCTTGAGGTTATCTTGAGATGATTTCGGGGCTTTTTTTAGTGTCCCCGCGGCCCGGTCCTCGACCAGGCCTCCGCCCCCAGGAAGCAGCCCGTGACAGCTGACTAACATCCAGGTACCTATTTTACTGCTAGGTAACAGGGGCATAGGGTGAAAGAAACTCTGCCCATTATTTCTCTCCGGCGCCTGGGATCGAACCCAAGACCACAGGATCACAGGTCCAACGTGCTGTCCGCTTGGCCGACCGGCTACAGCATATGTCCCTGTTACAGTGTGTAACAGGGACATCAGGGTGGTATGTGCTAGGTAACAGATAAGTAAAGTAGATAACAGGGGTATTTGCTAGGTAACAGAGCATCAGGGTGAAAGAAACTTTGCCCATTTGTTTCTGCTTGGTCCGGAAATCGAATCTGGGTCTCAGAATTACGAGTCCTGTGCGCTGTCCGCTCAGCTACCAGACCCCCCTGTGTGTGTGTGTGTGTGTGTGTGTGTGTGTGTGTGTGTGTGTGTGTGTGTGTGTGTGTGTGTGTGTGTGTGTGTGTGTGTGTAATTACCTAAGTGTAATTACTTCAGGGTAGTTACAGGATGAAAGTTTCGCTCATGGTGTCCTGTCTTCCGAGCACTCTTTGTCATATAACGCTTTGAAACTACTGACGGTCTTGGCCTCCACCACCTTCTCACCTAACTTGTTCCAACCGTCTACCACTTTTTTGGAAATTAATTTTCTTACATTTCTTCGGCATCTGTGATTAGCTCTTGTATATATCTAAAAAAATGACCTCATGTTCTTGAAGTTCCAGGTCTCAGGAAATCTTTCCCCATCAATTTTATCAATTCCTGTTACTATTTTGTATGTAGTGATCATATCACCTCTTTTTCTTCTATCATCTAGTTTTTGCATATTTAATGCGTTTAACCTCTCCTCGTAGCTCTTGTCCTTCAATTCTGGGAGCCACTTAGTGGCATGTCGTTGCACCTTTTCCAATTTGTTGTTGTGCTTCTTAAAGTAAGGGCACCATACAAACGCTGCATTTTCCAGCGTTGGTCTATCAAAAGTAGTGAATTTTTTTTTTAGTATTTCGCGATCCATGTATCTAAAAGCAATTCTGAAGTTAGAAAGTGTAGTAGAGGCTCCTTGCACGATGTTCTTTATATGGTCCTCAGGTGATAGTTTGAACTACCCCTAGATCTCTTTCTTTAACAGATATCTCACATAATTTATAGGTTGTGTGGGGTCTGTGTTCTCCTATTCCACATTCCATAACATGGCATTTATTTACATTAAATTCCATTTGCCAATTGGTGCTTCATTCACTTATTCTATCCAGGTCTTCTTGAAGGGTGTGACAATCATCTAAGCTACTTATCTTCCCTATTATCTTAGCTTCATCAGCAAACATGCTCATATATTTCTGTATTCCATCTGGTAGATGGTTTATGTAGACAATGAACATTACCGGTGCAAGAACTGAACCCTGTGGTACTCCACTTGTGACATTTCATATGGTTCTCCAATTGTGTATCCTGTCTAATACACTTCCTCTTATTACTTCCTTCATATTTCTATCAGTTAGAAAATGTTTCAGCCACGTTAGAAGCTTACTTGTCACCCCTCTAATGTGTTCCAGTTTCCAGAAGAACCTCTTATTTGGAACTCTGTCAAAAGCATTTTTTAGGTCCAGATAGATGCAGTCAACCCAACCATCTCTTTCCTGTAAAATCTCAGTGGCTCGATCATAGAAACTGAGTAAATTCGTTACACAGGATCTTCCAGATTGAAAACCATACTGACGTTCTCATATTATAGCGTTTGTCTCCAGGTGTTCTACCCATTTAGTTTTAATTATTTTTTCCAATATTTTGAATATTACACTTGTCAACGATTCAGGTCTATAATTGACGGGGGGGGGGTCTTCCCTACCGCTACTTTTCTAGATTGGAACTATGTGAGCCTTTTTTCACACGTCTGCTACGACTCCTGTAAACAGGGATGCCTGAAAAATCCGTTGAAGTTGAATGCTGAGCTCTTGTGCACATTCTCTCAGAACCCATGGTGAAACTCCATCTGGGCCAACTGCTTTGTTCTTGCTTAGCTCCTTGAACATATTTTCCACTTCATCTCTAAACACCTCTATGTGCTCTATGTTGTTCTCTGGAATTCTTATTGTTTCTGGTTCCCTGAACATTTCATTTTGTACAAACACACTTTGGAACTTTTCGCTTAATGTTTCACTCATTTCCTTTTCATTTTCCGTGTATCTGTCCCCCAATTTCAACATCTGAATATTATCCTTTACTGCAGCTTGCTTTTAATGAATTTGTAAAATAGGCCTGGGGGAATCAACTGCTGTCGCTACTAAATAGTAACGAAGATGTGCAGATTGTGGGTGACCTTGAACCCACGCATATTTGTGGAGGCAATCTAGACCTCTGTGTTGGTTTCAATGTCTCTCATGTGTTGTGCACATGATTTATTGTAACAGATTTGTTGTCAGATCATCACCCTAGATTGACTACTCTATGTATCGGAAATACCATCTTGCCCAGTGGGACTTTTAAACACAAACGGCTCAGTGTTCCTCCTGCTCGACGTGAAGACTTTGTTGCGCATGTGTCATAGTGGTACAGCACTTATGATCCCCCACAGTCCAGACATTTAACGGCGATCTAGTACAGAACATTCAGACGTTCACTGACCCTTTAGGTCGGCCCTCCGCACCATCCAATAGTCAGAACAATATGAAAAGTAATAAACACCATGTCTATTACAATGACCCCAAACTGCATACTTTGAATCGCACTACCAGAAGAGTTGGACTTGCATATAGGGAAACACGTACGCCAGCAATGCTCGAACTCTTTCTGAAAGCCCTAGCCAAGGCGAGGGAGAGCATGACAGAGCTCAGGCAAGATAACTGGGAAAATTTTGTTAACAGTCTCAACTATCACACCCCCCTCAGAAAGGCATGGAAGGAAATTAAAAGAATTAGAGGTGATAAGATCCGCCATGTGTCACACCCTCACCCTCTTCACAGAGCAAACGAGTTAGTCGATGCTTGGGCAACCACTTCTAGCTTCAATAATCTGCCCCCAGACACACAATTCAGATTAATTGAATTAATAATTAAGCCATGAAATTAACAAGTAAATGACTCAAGTATATGATTGACGTAAATTAACAATACCATAATTTATGTCGGAAAACCCGACACCATTTACTAATATTAAATACAACAACCAGATGATATTGCTGCTGGGTTGTATACACAAGTTAACCCATAGAAAATGTAGCCTGTAGTGAAATTTTCACACTGCCTGCACGTGACAACACTGCATGCATGTGACAACACTGCCTGCATGTGACAACACTGCCTGCATGTGACAACACTGCATGCATGTGACAACAGTGCATGCATATAACAACACTGCATGCATGTGACAACAGTGCATGCATGTGACAACACTGCCTGCATGTGACAACACTGCCTGCATGTGACAACACTGCATGCATGTGACAACAGTGCATGCATGTGACAACACTGCCTGCATGTGACAACACTGCATGCATGTGACAACACTGCCTGCATGTGACAACACTGCCTGCATGTGACAACACTGCATGCACGTGACAACACTGCATGCATGTGACAACACTGCCTGCATGTGACAACACTGCATGCATGTGACAACACTGCCTGCACGTGACAACACTGCCTGCATATTACAACACTGTCTGCATGTAACAACACTGCCTGCATATAACAACACTGCATGCATGTAACAACACTGTCTGCATATAACAACACTGCCTGCATATAACAACACTGCCTGCATATAACAACACTGCCTGCATGTAACAACACTGCCTGCATATAACAACACTGCCTGCATGTAACAACACTGCCTGCATGTAACAACACTGTCTGCATATAACAACACTGCCTGCAAATAACAACACTGTCTGCATGTAACAACACTGCCTGCATATAACAACACTGCCTGCATATAACAACACTGCCTGCATATAACAACACTGCCTGCATGTAACAACACTGCCTGCATATAACAACACTGCCTGCATGTAACAACACTGTCTGCATGTAACAACACTGCCTGCATATAACAACACTGCCTGCATATAACAACACTGCCTGCATATAACAACACTGTCTGCATGTAACAACACTGCCTGCATATAACAACACTGCCTGCATGTAACAACACTGCCTGCATGTAACAACACTGCCTGCATGTAACAACACTGCCTGCATGTAACAACACTGCCTGCATGTAACAACACTGCCTGCATGTAACAACACTGTCTGCATGTGACAACACTGCCTGCATGTAACAACACTGCCTGCATGTAACAACACTGCCTGCATGTACAACACTGCCTGCATGTAACAACACTGCCTGCATGTAACAACACTGCCTGCATGTGACAACACTGCCTGCATGTAACAACACTGCCTGCATGTAACAACACTGCCTGCATGTAACAACACTGCCTGCATGTAACAACACTGCCTGCATGTAACAACACTGCCTGCATGTAACACTGCCTGCATGTAACAACACTGCCTGCATGTAACAACACTGCCTGCATGTAACAACACTGCCTGCATGTAACAACACTGCCTGCATGTAACAACACTGCCTGCATGTAACAACACTGCCTGCATGTAACAACACTGCCTGCATATAACAACACTGCCTGCATATAACAACACTGCCTGCATGTAACAACACTGCCTGCATATAACAACACTGCCTGCATGTAACAACACTGCCTGCATATAACAACACTGCCTGCATGTAACAACACTGCCTGCATGTAACAACACTGCCTGCATATAACAACACTGCATGCATGTAACAACACTGCCTGCATATAACAACACTGCATGCATGTAACAACACTGCCTGCATATAACAACACTGCCTGCATGTGACAACACTGCCTGCATGTAACAACACTGCCTGCATGTAACAACACTGCCTGCATGTAACAACACTGCCTGCATATAACAACACTGCCTGCATGTAACAACACTGCCTGCATGTAACAACACTGCCTGCATGTAACAACACTGCCTGCATGTAACAACACTGCCTGCATGTAACAACACTGCCTGCATGTAACAACACTGCCTGCATGTGACAACACTGCCTGCATGTAACAACACTGCGTGCATGTAACAACACTGCCTGCATATAACAACACTGCCTGCATATAACAACACTGCCTGCATGTAACAACACTGCCTGCATATAACAACACTGCCTGCATGTAACAACACTGCTTGCATGTGACAACACTGCCTGCATGTAACAACACTGCCTGCATGTAACAACACTGCCTGCATGTAACAACACTGCCTGCATATAACAACACTGCATGCATATAACAACACTGTCTGCATATAACAACAATGCATGCATATAACAACACTGTCTGCATATAACAACAATGCATGCATATAACAACACTGTCTGCATATAACAACACTGTCTGCATGTAACAACACTGCATGCATGTAACAACACTGCATGCATGTAACAACACTGCATGCATGTAACAACACTGCCTGCATGTAACAACACTGCCTGCATGTGACAACACTGCCTGCATGTAACAACACTGCATGCATATAACAACACTGTCTGCATATAACAACACTGTCTGCATATAACAACACTGTCTGCATATAACAACACTGTCTGCATGTGACAACACTGCATGCATGTAACAACACTGCCTGCATGTAACAACACTGCTTGCATGTAACAACACTGCATGCATAGAACAACACTGCATGCATATAACAACACTGTCTGCATATAACAACACTTCATGCATATAACAACAATGCCTGCATATAACAACACTGCCTGCATGTGACAACACTGCCTGCATATAACAACACTGCCTGCATATAACAACACTGTCTGCATGTAACAACACTGTCTGCATATAACAACACTGCCTGCATGTGACAACACTGCATGCATATAACAACACTGCATGCATATAACAACACTGTCTGCATATAACAACACTGCATGCATATAACAACACTGCCTGCATGTAACAACACTGCCTGCATGTGACAACACTGCCTGCATATAACACACTGCCTGCATGTAACAACACTGCTGCATATAACAACACTGTCTGCATATAACAACACTGCCTGCATGTAACAACACTGCCTGCATGTAACAACACTGCCTGCATAACAACACTGCCATGCATATAACAACACTGCATGCATGTAACAACACTGCATGCATGTACAAAACACTGCCTGCATGTGACAACACTGCATGCATGTTACAACACTGCCTGCATGTACAACACTGCCTGCATGTGACAACACTGCCTGCATGTAACAACACTGCATGCATGTAACAACACTGCCTGCATGTGACAACACTGCATGCATGTAACAACACTGCCTGCATGTAACAACACTGCCTGCATGTAACAACACTGC
>WNGS01169217.1:24595968-24621336 GCA_020271785.1 Procambarus virginalis
TTATTAGGAGTGCCACTCCCCCTCCCTGTCTCTGTGTCCTCTCTTTTCTTATCACCTGGTACCCTTCAGGAAAGCTTGCATATGAGATCATGTCATTAATTTTAGTTTCCACAATTGCAACTACGTCAGGATTTGCCTCACTCACTCTTTCTTTTATCTCTTCCACTTTATTAGATACCCCATCAACAGTGGTGTACCAAACCTTGAGATTCTTCATGGAAACTCCTGTACCAGAGTTTAGTGTGTGTACCAGTGTGTGTGTGTGGTGTGTGTGTGTGTGTGTGTGTGTGTGTGTGTGTGTGTGTGTGTGTGTGTGTGTGTATGTGTGTTGTCTCCGTGTGTGTGTGTACTCACCTATTGTACTCGCCTATTGTGTCTTGCGGGGGGTTGAGCTCTTGTCTCTTTGGTCCCGCCTCTCAACTGTCAATCAACAGGTGTACAGATTCCTGAGCCTATAGGGCTCATATCATATCTACACTTTGAAACTGTGTATGGAGTCAGCCTCCACCACATCACTTGCCTAGAGTGCATTCCATTTTTCAACTACCACTGACACTAAAAAAGTTCTTTCTAATCTCTGTGGCTCATTTGGGCACTAGTTTCCACTTGTCCCTTGTGGCCTGTGTATAGCCTGTCTTATCTCCCACATCCCTTCAGTTAATGGACAGTCCCCCAACTCTGCAGATGAGTTTTCCGTACTCTCTGTAGCTCAACCACTGGTCAGATTGCCTGGTGGATACTTGTGTGTACTCCAGACTTTTGTCGCGTTTCATTAGTCTTCTCCTATCGTACCTGGCTGCCTTGTTTCTGCCAGTTATACATGTTTCACTCTTTGCATTTCCTCGTGAGCTCAACTACCATTTCGTTCCGGACGATCCATGTGCAGCTCTGATCTTCTGTCGTCTTGTGCTTTAACTACGTCATGGTATCACAGCTCGAGCTGCATAATTCGATTGGCTGACATGTGGCAATACACGGGTCCGAACGATTCTTACCCAGTACTGGGAGTATTTATTTCGAAACAGTTAGGTGTGTCGTGTGTGTGTGTGGTTGTTGTGTGTGTGTGTGTGTGTGTGTGTGTGTGTGTGTGTGTGTGTGTGTGTGTGTGTGTGTGTGTGTGTGTGTGTGTTGTGGTGTGTGTGTGTACTCACCTATTGTACTCACCATTGTGCTTGCGGGGGTTGAGCTTGCTCTTTGGTCCCGCCTCTCAACCGTCAATCAACTGGTGTACAGATTCCTGAGCCTACTGGGCTCTATCATATCTACATTTGAAACTGTGTATGAGTCAGCCTCCACCACATCACTGCCTAATGCATTCCATTTAACTACTCTGACACTAAAAAATTCTTTCTAACGTCTCTGTGGCTCATTTGGGTACTCAGTTTCCACTGTGTCCTCGTGTCCCCCCTGTAGAAAGTATGTCTTTTCCACCCTGTCAATTCCTCTGAGAATTTTGTAGGTGGATCATGTCCCCCTTACTCTTCTGTTTCCAGGAAATGATTTCACCCGTAGCCTTCCTCGTAGTCATACCTCCAGTCCGGGACTAGTCTGGTGGCATGCTTGCTGATCTTCTCTATTTTCTTTGCTTGACTACGTATGGACTCCATGCTGGAGCTGCATATCCAGGATTGGTCTGACATATGTGGTATACAGTCTGAATGATTCCTTACACAAGTTATCTAAAGGCGTTCTTATGTTGGCCAGTCTAGTTTATGGTCGTGTGTGTGTGTGGAAGCATAGTTATGTGTGGTGTGTGTGTGTGTGTGTGTGTGTGTGTGTGTGTGTGTGTGTGTGTGTTTGTGTGTGTGTGTACTCACCTAGTTGTGTTTGCGGGGGTTGAGCTCTGGCTCTTTGGTCCCGCCTCTCAACCGTCAATCAACAGGTGTACAGATTCCTGAGCCTATAGGGCTCTATCATATCTACACTTGAAACTGTGTATGGAGTCAGCCTCCACCACATCACTTCCTAATGCATTCCATTTGTCAACCACTCTGACACTAAACAAGTTCTTTCTAATATCTCTGTGGCTCATTTGGGCACTCAGTTTCCACCTGTGTCCCCTTGTGTGTGTGCCCCTTGTGTTAAATAGCCTGTCTTTATCTACCCTATCAATTCCCTTCAGAATCTTAAATGTGGTGATCATGTCCCCCCCTAACTCTTCTGTCTTCCAGCGAAGTGAGGTTTAATTCCCGTAGTCTCTCCTCGTAGCTCATACCTCTCAGCTCGGGTACTAGTCTTGTGGCTGGTGTGACCCTGTGTGTGTGTACTCAGTGTGTGTGTACCTCTCAACCCTGTGTGTGTGTACTCACCTAGTTGTACTCACCTAGTTGTGTTTGCGGGGGTTGAGCTCTGGCTCTTTGGTCCCGCCTCTCAACCGTCAATCAACAGGTGTACAGATTCCTGAGCCTATAGGGCTCTATCATATCTACACTTGAAACTGTGTATGGAGTCAGCCTCCACCACATCACTTCCTAATGCATTCCATTTGTCAACCACTCTGACACTAAACAAGTTCTTTCTAATATCTCTGTGGCTCATTTGGGCACTCAGTTTCCACCTGTGTCCCCTTGTGTGTGTGCCCCTTGTGTTAAATAGCCTGTCTTTATCTACCCTATCAATTCCCTTCAGAATCTTAAATGTGGTGATCATGTCCCCCCTAACTCTTCTGTCTTCCAGCGAAGTGAGGTTTAATTCCCGTAGTCTCTCCTCGTAGCTCATGCCTCTCAGCTCGGGTACTAGTCTTGTGGGTGGTGTGATACTTGGTGTGATATCAACTCCTAGATCTTTCTCTCTGTCCGTTTCATTAAGTACTTCATCTCCTATTCTGTATCCTGTGTCTGGCCTCCTGTTTCCACTGCCTAGTTTCATTACTTTGCATTTACTCGGGTTGAACTCCAACAGCCATTTGTTGGACCATTCACTCAGTCTGTCTAGGTCGTCTTGTAGCCTCCTACTATCGTCCTCGGTTTCAATCCTCCTCATAATTTTTGCATCATCGGCAAACATTGAGAGAAACGATTCTATACCCTCTGGGAGATCATTTACATATATCAGAAACAGTATAGGTGTGTGTGTGTGTGTGTGTGTGTGTGTGTGTGTGTGTGTGTGTGTGTGTGTGTGTGTGTACTCACCTAGTTGTACTCACCTAGTTGTGTTTGCGGGGGTTGAGCTCTGGCTCTTTGGTCCCGCCTCTCAACCGTCAATCAACAGGTGTACAGATTCCTGAGCCTATAGGGCTCTATCATATCTACACTTGAAACTGTGTATGGAGTCAGCCTCCACCACATCACTTCCTAATGCATTCCATTTGTCAACCACTCTGACACTAAACAAGTTCTTTCTAATATCTCTGTGGCTCATTTGGGCACTCAGTTTCCACCTGTGTCCCCTTGTGTGTGTGCCCCTTGTGTTAAATAGCCTGTCTTTATCTACCCTATCAATTCCCTTCAGAATCTTAAATGTGGTGATCATGTCCCCCCCTAACTCTTCTGTCTTCCAGCGAAGTGAGGTTTAATTCCCGTAGTCTCTCCTCGTAGCTCATACCTCTCAGCTCGGGTACTAGTCTTGTGGCAAACCTTTGAACCTTTTCCAGTTTAGTCTTATCCTTGACTAGATATGGACTCCATGCTGGGGCTGCATACTCCAGAATTGGCCTGACATATGTGGTATACAAAGTTCTGAATAATTCTTTACACAAGTTTCTGAATGCCGTTCGTATGTTGGCCAGCCTGGCATATGCCGCTGATGTTATCCTCTTGATATGTGCTGCAGGAGACTGGTCTGGCGTGATATCAACCCCCAAGTCTTTTTCTTTCTCTGACTCCTGAAGAATTTCCTCTCTCAGATGATACCTTGTATCTGGCCTCCTACTCCCTACACCTATCTTCATTACATTACATTTGGTTGGGTTAAACTCTAACAACCATTTGTTCGACCATTCCTTCAGCTTGTCTAGGTCTTCTTGAAGCTTCAAACAGTCCTCTTCTGTTTTAATCCTTCTCATAATTTTGGCATCGTCCGGCAAACATTGAGAGAAATGAATCGATACCCTCCAGGAGATCATTTACATATATCTGAAACAAGATAGGACTGAGTACAGAGCCCTGTGGGACTCCACTGGTGACTTCACGCCAATCGGAGGTCTCACCCCTCACTGTAACTCTCTGCTTCCTATTGCTTAGGTACTCCCTTATCCACTGAAGCACCTTACCAGCTACACCTGCCTGACTCTTCAGCTTATGTACCAGCCTCTTATGCAGTACTGTGTCAAAGGCTTTCCGACAATCTAAGAAAATGCAGTCCGCCCAGCCCTCTCTTTCTTGCTTAATCTTTGTCACCTGATCGTAGAATTCTATCAAGCCTGTAAGGCAAGATTTACCCTCCTTGAACCCATGTTGGCGATTTGTCACGAAGTCTCTTCTCTCTAGATGTGTTACCAGGTTTTTTCTCACGATCTTCTCCATCACCTTGCATGGTATACAAGTCAAGGACACTGGTCTGTAGTTCAGTGCCTCATGCCTGTCGCCCTTTTTGTATATTGGGACCACATTTGCCGTCTTCCATATTTCCGGTAGGTCTCCCGTCTCCAGTGACTTACTATACTCTATGGAGAGAGGCAAGCAAAGTGCCTCTGCACACTCTTTCAGTATCCAAGGTGAGATCCCGTCTGGCCCAACAGCCTTTCTAACATCCAGATCCAGCAGGTGCCTCTTGACGTCCTCTCTCGTAATTTCGAACTCTTCCAAGGCCGCCTGGTTTATCTCCCTTTCTCCTAGCACAGTGACCTCCCCTTGTTCTACTGTGAAGACCTCCTGGAACCTTTTGTTGAGTTCTTCACACACCTCTTTGTCATTCTCTGTATACCTGTTCTCGCTTGTTCTAAGTTTCAATACCTGTTCTTTCACTGTTGTTTTCCTTCTGATGTGACTGTGGAGTAGCTTTGGTTCAGTCTTGGCTTTGTTTGCTATATCATTTTCAAAACTTTTCTCTGCTTCTCTTCTCACCCTGACGTACTCATTCCTGGTTCTCTGGTATCTCTCTCTGCTTTCTGGTGTTCTGTTATTCCGGAAGTTCCTCCACACCCTTTTTTTCAGTTTCTTCGCTTCCATACATGCCCTATTATACCATGGGTTCTTCCGTTGCTTCTCGGATTTTTCCCTTTGGGCCGGGATGAACCTGTTTACTGCCTCCTGACACTTTTGGGTAACATAGTCCATCATACCCTGTGCAGATTTATCTGTGTCCCAAGGTATTTGGGACACAGACCCAAATACATAGACACAGTAGTGGAAACCGGGCCTACGAAGGACCGTTTTGCTTTTTCCAGCGGTCCTTCGTAGGCCCGGGTGTTTTTCGTTACATTTGGCGACGGTCTTTTGTAGGCCCGGGTGTTTTTTCGTTACATTTGTCGACGGCCCTTCATAGGCCCGGGTGTTTTTCGTTACATTTGGCAACGGTCCTTCGTAGGCCCGGGTGTTTTTCGTTACATTTGGCGACGGTCCTTCGTAGGCCCGGGTGTTTTTTCGTTACATTTGGCGACGGTCCTTCGTAGGCCCGGGTGTTTTTTGTTACATTTGGCGACGGTCCTTCGTAGGCCCGGGTGTTTTTGTTACATATGGCGATGGTCCTTCGTAGGCCTGGGTGTTTTTGTTACATATGGCGACGGTCCTTCGTAGGCCCGGGAATTTTTGTTACATTTGGTGACGGTCCTTCGTAGGCCCGGGTGTTTTTGTTACATTTGGGGACGGTCCTTCGTAGGCCCGGGAGTTTTTGTTACATTTGGGGACGGCCCTTCGTAGGCCCGGTGTTTTTGTTACATATGGTGACGGTCCTTCGTAGGCCCGGGAGTTTTTCGTTACATTTGGCCACGGCCCCTCGTAGGCCCAGGTGTTTTTTCGTTACATTTGGCCACGGCCCCTCGTAGACCCGGGTGTTTTTTGTTACATTTGGCCACGGGCCCTAGTAGGCCCGGGGTTTTTTCGTTACATTTGGCCACGGTGTCTCGTAGGTATAGTTTAGTTAATTTATTATGCACCCCATACCCATCCTAGGGCCCGTGTATTTTTCGTTACCCTGCTTGTCTCTAGGTCTTAGCATTTCGCTCAAGGGGATTAAGAGGACCCTCGTAGGCCCGTGTATTTTTCGTTGCCCCGGTGACCCATGCACAGGCATTGCTAATGGTCAATGACGTCACCAGCTGGCCGCTCTGCGTTCCTGCACAGGGACGTTCAGGGGATTAAAAGCCGGGCTGTGAGTCATGTGTTTTGCGTTACAACAGTGGTCCTGAAACCTTATGTAAAATACCATCAACCCTAGTCTATTTTAAACTTCCTATTTACTTCCAACTATCGTCCATTGCAAAAGGGGAAGCAACACAGAGCAAGACCTACCATGTATCTCCGAGTTCTCCCCTATCAGTCATTTATATGAAAACAGTCCCCTGCCAGGCGTGGTGACTCCAATGCGATTTCAGTACTAATCCAATATTACTGGCATAAACGCATAAATGTATATGCACTTGCATAAACATATGCGCATCTCACTTCTCTCAAAATCATAAATGCCTCCCCACACCTTGCTGTAGAATATAACAAATTCAAATATTCATTTAGTAAAGCAGTCTCTCATATTATGAAATAAGGCCTTCTGCAATCGCCTTCTTTTCTGACGTCATCATCCCTACGCTGTAAGCCCCCAATGAGCTTCCAGCACAACGTGCTAAATGCGGGTCCTATAGGAGGTTCGCACATAAGTGTGAACTCTTAATCTGGCTTAATACCTCACCTATACTCTGTGCTTCGCCAGAGTCGATATTCAGCTACATAGCTCGTATTTCCGATCATAATAGTCATTTCCACCAAATATAACAAAATCACCCGCCTACTAAAGAACCGTCACCAAATGTACAAATCACCCGGGCCTACGAAGGACCGTCACCAAATGTAACAAATCACCCGGCCTACGAAGGACCGTCACCAAATGTAACAAAACACCCGGCATACGAAGGACCATCGCCAAATGTAACAAAAACACCCGGGCATACGAAGGATCGTCACCAATGTAACAATATCACCCGGGCATACGAAGGACCGTCGCCAAATGTACAAAAAACACCCGGGCATACGAAGGACCGTCAGCAAATGTACAAAATCACCCGGGCCTACGAAGGACCGTCGCCAAACCTGGGCATTTGTTAAAACTATTATTGTAAACTAATACTTTAAGTGGGATCCCTTGGTTGTTTTAAGCATGGTGGACATGAATATGAATGAGATTGGGTGGAGAATATAGAGTTGCCTCGTATGGGCCAATAGGACTTCTGCAGTTACCTTTAATCTTATGTTCAACTCACCTACAATGCTGCTAGATGTATGATTCTGCAAAATTTGCTGTATGACATTTGGTTTGCTGTTATACTTTTGTACTTATCACCGAATAATGATTACAGTTGTGGATAATTCAAATGTATATTCTTAAACCTCAGACTAGGTTAGGTGGGGATGGATAGTCTAGCCATTTTTGAATAATAACACCAATTTCACATGCCAGTAGACGCTAAAGGCCGCATTGTCATCTGGTGACGTCACACATAGTTGACCAGTCAGGTGCTGTGACACCTTGACACTATATGTTAATGGCCATCAATACCTCATCCCGATACCTGAGGTCGCTTTTTGTGATGTCCTAACACATCAACACCTGGTCTGTAGAGTGTATTTGTTTGTTATAAATATTAAGTTAGGTTAGTTAGGATGTTTTGATAGGGTTTATGAAATAATAACAGAAAATAGGAGCAATGAGCGGAAATACGAGCTATTGTAGCTGAATATCGACTCTGGCGAAGCACAGAGTATAGGTGAGGTATTTAGCCAGATTAAGAGTTCACACTTCACAAATGCGAACCTCCTATAGGACCCGCATTTAGCACGTTGGCTGGAAGCTCATTGGGGGCTTACAGCGTATTAGGGATGATGACGTCAGAAAGAAGGCAATTGCAGAAGGCGCAGGAAGTTCCTGTGCAGGAACGCGGAGCGGCCAGCTGGTGACGTCATTGACCATTAGCGATGCCTGTGCATGGGTCACCGGGGGCAACGAAAAATACACAGGCCTACGAGGGTCCTCTTAATACCCTTGAGCGAAATGCTAAGACCTAGAGACAAGCAGGTAACGAAAAATACACGGGCCCTAGGATGGGTATGGGGTGCATAATAAATGAACTAAACTATACCTACGAGACACCGTGGCCAAATGTAACGAAAAAAAAAACGGGCCTACAAGGGGCCGTGGCCCAAATGTAACGAAAAACACCCGGGCCTACGAGGGGCCATGGCCAAATGTAACAAAACACCCGGGCCTATGAGGGGCCGTGGCCAAATGTAAAGAAAAACACCTGGGCCTACGAGGGGCCGTGGCAAAATATAACGAAAAACACCCGGGCCTACGAGGGCCGTGGCCAAATGTAACGAAAAACACCCGGGCCTATGAGGGCCATGGCCAAATGTAACAAAAAACACCTGGGCCTACGAGGGGCCATGGCCAAATGTAACGAAAAACACCCGGCCTACGAGGGGCCGTTGAAAAAAGCAAAACGGCCCCTCGTAGGCCCGTTTACACTACTACTGTGTGTGTGTGTGTGTGTGTGTGTGTGTGTGTATTCACTTAGTATTCACCTAGTTGTGCTTTCGGGGGTTGAGCTATGCTCTTTAGGCACACCTCTCAACTGTCAATCAATCAACTGTTACTACTGATTTTTTTACCCACACACGCACCCCAGGAAGCAGCTTCGTAACAGCTGTCTAACTCCCAGGTACCTATTTACTGCTATCTTGAGGTTATCTTGAGATGATTTCGGGCTTTTTTTAGTGTCCCCGCGGCCCGGTCCTCGACCAGGCCTCCGCCCCCAGGAAGCAGCCCGTGACAGCTGACTAACATCCAGGTACCTATTTTACTGCTAGGTAACAGGGGCATAGGGTGAAAGAAACTCTGCCCATTATTTCTCTCCGGCGCCTGGGATCGAACCCAAGACCACAGGATCACAGGTCCAACGTGCTGTCCGCTTGGCCGACCGGCTACAGCATATGTCCCTGTTACAGTGTGTAACAGGGACATCAGGGTGGTATGTGCTAGGTAACAGATAAGTAAAGTAGATAACGGGTATTTGCTAGGTAACAGAGCATCAGGGTGAAAGAAACTTTGCCCATTTGTTTCTGCTTGGTCCGGAAATCGAATCTGGGTCTCAGAATTACGAGTCCTGTGCGCTGTCCGCTCAGCTACCAGACCCCCCTGTGTGTGTGTGTGTGTGTGTTGTGTGTGTGTGTGTGTGTGTGTGTACTTACCTATACTTACCTATTTGTGCTTGCAGGATCGAGCATTGACTCTTGGATCCCGCCTTTCCAGCTATCGGTTGTTTACAACAATGACTCCTGTCCCATTTCCCTATCATACCTAGTCTTAAAAGTATGAATAGTATTTGATTCCACACCTGTTCCCCAAGTGCATTCCTTTTTCCACTACTCTCACGCTAAAAGAAAACTTCCTAACATCTCTGTGACTCATCTGAGTTTCAGGTGAGTCTGGAACACAGGCTAAGCTGTGTGTGTGTGTGTACTTACTTACCTATCTGTACTTACCTATCTGTGCTTGCAGGATCGAGCATTGACTCTTGGATCCCGCCTTTCCAGCTATCGGTTGTTTACAGCAATGACTCCTGTCCCATTTCCCTATCATACCTAGTCTTAAAAGTATGAATGTATTTGCTTCCACAACCTGTTCCCCACAACCACAACCTGTGTGTGTGTGTGGTGTGTGTGTGTGTGTGTGGTGTTGTGTGTGTGTGTGTGTGTGTGTGTGTGTGTGTGTGTGTGTAATTACCTAAGTGTAATTACTTCAGGGTAGTTACAGGATGAAAGTTTCGCTCATGGTGTCCTGTCTTCCCAGCACTCTTTGTCATATAACGCTTTGAAACTACTGACGGTCTTGTCTCCACCACCTTCTCACCTAACTTGTTCCAACCGTCTACCACTTTTTTGGAAATTAATTTTCTTACATTTCTTCGGCATCTGTGATTAGCTCTTGTATATATCTAAAAAAAATGACCTCATGTTCTTGAAGTTCCAGGTCTCAGGAAATCTTTCCCCATCAATTTTATCAATTCCTGTTACTATTTTGTATGTAGTGATCATATCACCTCTTTTTCTTCTATCATCTAGTTTTTGCATATTTAATGCGTTTAACCTCTCCTCGTAGCTCTTGTCCTTCAATTCTGGGAGCCACTTAGTGGCATGTCGTTGCACCTTTTCCAATTTGTTGTTGTGCTTCTTAAAGTAAGGGCACCATACAAACGCTGCATTTTCCAGCGTTGGTCTATCAAAAGTAGTGAATTTTTTTTTTAGTATTTCGCGATCCATGTATTAAAAGCAATTCTGAAGTTAGAAAGTGTAGTAGAGGCTCCTTGCACGATGTTCTTTATATGGTCCTCAGGTGATAGTTTGAACTACCCCTAGATCTCTTTCTTTAACAGATATCTCACATAATTTATAGGTTGTGTGGGGTCTGTGTTCTCCTATTCCACATTCCATAACATGGCATTTATTTACATTAAATTCCATTTTCCAATTGGTGCTTCATTCACTTATTCTATCCAGGTCTTCTTGAAGGGTATGACAATCATCTAAGCTACTTATCTTCCCTATTATCTTAGCTTCATCAGCAAACATGCTCATATATTTCTGTATTCCATCTGGTAGATGGTTTATGTAGACAATGAACATTACCGGTGCAAGAACTGAACCCTGTGGTACTCCACTTGTGACATTTCATATGGTTCTCCAATTGTGTATCCTGTCTAATACACTTCCTCTTATTACTTCCTTCATATTTCTATCAGTTAGAAAATGTTTCAGCCACGTTAGAAGCTTACTTGTCACCCTCTAATGTGTTCCAGTTTCCAGAAGAACCTCTTATTTGGAACTCTGTCAAAAGCATTTTTTAGGTCCAGATAGATGCAGTCAACCCAACCATCTCTTTCCTGTAAAATCTCAGTGGCTCGATCATAGAAACTGAGTAAATTCGTTACACAGGATCTTCCAGATTGAAAACCATACTGACGTTCTCATATTATAGCGTTTGTCTCCAGGTGTTCTACCCATTTAGTTTTAATTATTTTTTCCAATATTTTGAATATTACACTTGTCAACGATTCAGGTCTATAATTGACGGGGGGGGGTCTTCCCTACCGCTACTTTTCTAGATTGGAACTATGTGAGCCTTTTTTCACACGTCTGCTACGACTCCTGTAAACAGGGATGCCTGAAAAATCCGTTGAAGTTGAATGCTGAGCTCTTGTGCACATTCTCTCAGAACCCATGGTGAAACTCCATCTGGGCCAACTGCTTTGTTCTTGCTTAGCTCCTTGAACATATTTTCCACTTCATCTCTAAACACCTCTATGTGCTCTATGTTGTTCTCTGGAATTCTTATTGTTTCTGGTTCCCTGAACATTTCATTTTGTACAAACACACTTTGGAACTTTTCGCTTAATGTTTCACTCATTTCCTTTTCATTTTCCGTGTATCTGTCCCCCAATTTCAACATCTGAATATTATCCTTTACTGCAGCTTGCTTTTAATGAATTTGTAAAATAGGCCTGGGGGAATCAACTGCTGTCGCTTCTAAATAGTAACGAAGATGTGCAGATTGTGGGTGACCTTGAACCCACGCATATTTGTGGAGGCAATCTAGACCTCTGTGTTGGTTTCAATGTCTCTCATGTGTTGTGCACATGATTTATTGTAACAGATTTGTTGTCAGATCATCACCCTAGATTGACTACTCTATGTATCGGAAATACCATCTTGCCCAGTGGGACTTTTAAACACAAACGGCTCAGTGTTCCTCCTGCTCGACGTGAAGACTTTGTTGCACATGTGTCATAGTGGTACAGCACTTATGATCCCCCACAGTCCAGACATTTAACGGCGATCTAGTACAGAACATTCAGACGTTCACTGACCCTTTAGGTCGGCCCTCCGCACCATCCAATAGTCAGAACAATATGAAAAGTAATAAACACCATGTCTATTACAATGACCCCAAACTGCATACTTTGAATCGCACTACCAGAAGAGTTGGACTTGCATATAGGGAAACACGTACGCCAGCAATGCTCGAACTCTTTCTGAAAGCCCTAGCCAAGGCGAGGGAGCGCATGACAGAGCTCAGGCAAGATAACTGGGAAAATTTTGTTAACAGTCTCAACTATCACACCCCCCTCAGAAAGGCATGGAAGGAAATTAAAAGAATTAGAGGTGATAAGATCCGCCATGTGTCACACCCTCACCCTCTTCACAGAGCAAACGAGTTAGTCGATGCTTGGGCAACCACTTCTAGCTTCAATAATCTGCCCCCAGACACACAATTCAGATTAATTGAATTAATAATTAAGCCATGAAATTAACAAGTAAATGACTCAAGTATATGATTGACGTAAATTAACAATACCATAATTTATGTCGGAAAACCCGACACCATTTACTAATATTAAATACAACAACCAGATGATATTGCTGCTGGGTTGTATACACAAGTTAACCCATAGAAAATGTAGCCTGTAGTGAAATTTTCACACTGCCTGCACGTGACAACACTGCATGCATGTGACAACACTGCCTGCATGTGACAACACTGCCTGCATGTGACAACACTGCATGCATGTGACAACAGTGCATGCATATAACAACACTGCATGCATGTGACAACAGTGCATGCATGTGACAACACTGCCTGCATGTGACAACACTGCCTGCATGTGACAACACTGCATGCATGTGACAACAGTGCATGCATGTGACAACACTGCCTGCATGTGACAACACTGCATGCATGACAACACTGCCTGCATGTGACAACACTGCCTGCATGTGACAACACTGCATGCACGTGACAACACTGCATGCATGTGACAACACTGCCTGCATGTGACAACACTGCATGCATGTGACAACACTGCCTGCACGTGACAACACTGCCTGCATGTACAACACTGTCTGCATGTAACAACACTGCCTGCATATAACAACACTGCATGCATGTAACAACACTGTCTGCATAACAACACTGCCTGCATATAACAACACTGCCTGCATATAACAACACTGCCTGCATATAACANACCCCTTCTATTCTTCTCATCTCTCCCATACCCACCTCTTGTCTCCTTCACCCTTTTCTCTTCCCTTCTATTCCCCTTCACTTCCCCTTTCTCAGTAACCACAACAAATTCAAGGAATTAAATTTAACATTCAGGAATGTTTTCAACAGGAAAGAAATGGCTGCTCCTTTCTGGGAATGCCTGCCCATTCCTTCCAATTTTCCTGGATGGCCGCCCATTCTATCCAATGTTCTAAGATAGCCTACTCATTCTATTCAGTGTTACAGGATAGCCTACTCATACTATTAAATTTTCTAGAATTCCCTACTTATTCTATCCAATTTCCAAGGATAACCTACTCATTCTATCCAAGTTTCCAGGAGCTATTTCATTTTCAAGTTATTTATGTTCACTTGGTTTCCAAGGATATGGCATCTTGCGAATGGTTTTAAAATTTGTTTTTCATACGTTTAATGATTACTTTTAGATAACACAACAATAGAAGGAAATGCTTTAATAAGAGACGAATTAAAATATCACTGATATTTGATTTGTACTGAAATACAAAATTTGGATTAATTTATTCAGAGAGAGAGAGAGAGAGAGAGAGAGAGAGGAGAGAGAGAGAGAGAGAGAGAGAGAGAGAGAGAGAGAGAGAGATCTTACAAACATGTAGGATTCTTATTATATTCAACTGTATATAATGATATATGCTAATAACTATCGCAATAGAGCATGTATCCCATGTCATCTTGCAAGGGTATATCAGCAATGTTCGCGGGTATAATTACAGCAGCCTCCAATCAACCTTCACTCTGGGTGCAAAACTGTAAAGAGGAACGGTGAGCGAGAGAGAGAGTCAACATCATCAATAGGTCATTTTTAATCTGCCTTGACAAGGGCAATACAGGCTCAGAGCTCCTTGCCCTCTCAAACCTGAGACACAAAGGTTCTTGCACTCATTCAACCTGGAGACACAGAGGTTCTTTCACTCATTCAACCTGGAGACACAGAGGTTCTTTCACTCACTCCCTGGAGACACAGAGGTTCTTTCACTCATTCAACCTGGAGAAACAGAGGTTCTTTCATCACTCACCTGGAGACACAGAGGTTCTTTCACTCATTCAACCTGGAGACACAGTGGTTCTTTCACTCATTCAACCTGGAGACACAGAGGTTCTTTCATTCACTCACCTGGAGACACAGAGGTTCTTTCACTCATTCAACATGGAGACACAGAGGTTCTTACACTCACTCACCTGGAGACACAGAGGTTCTTTCACTCATTCAACCTAGAGACACAGAGGTTCTTTCACTCATTCAACCTGGAGACACAGTGGTTCTTTCACTCATTCAACTGGAGACACAGAGGTTCTTTCATTCACTCACCTGGAGACACAGAGGTTCTTTCACTCATTCAACATGGAGACACAGAGGTTCTTTCATTCACTCACCTGGAGACACAGAGGTTCTTTCACTTATTCAACTTGGAGACACAGAGGTTCTTTCACTCATTCAACATGGAGACACAGAGGTTCTTTCACTCATTCAACCTGGAGACACAGAGGTTCTTTCACTCATTCAACCTGGAGACACAGAGGTTCTTTCACTCATTCTATCTGGAGACACAGAGGTTCTTTCACTCATTCTATCTGGAGACACACAAGTTCTTGTACTCCTACACTTCGAGACTCGTGTTCAAAGAACAATGTCACAAGCAAAAAATTCTTTTTCTTTCTAACATTCTTAATATATCTGTCTGTCTCTCTCTTTCTCTTTCTCTTTCTTGCTCTCTCCCTTGCTCCTTACTCTCCGGAGACTCGACATCCCAGTAACCAGGTACAAACTCTACAACCGCGTCTCTTCAACAAACTATTATAGACTTTCTTCGCATTTTCTTTATTGTGGAACAAGCAAGAGAATTTTGCACGACTTGGATCAAAGTTTATTACTCGTAAGATCTCCACCCATGCCTGCAGCGTTTCTTAACTTCTTGCAAGAGGTCATTTGACCCTCTGCAGTTTACTGTATTATTATGCAATTGAATTCATGCTTGTATTTTCTTTGAAATAAGCCAGACTGTCAAAGCTTCGAGGGTTACACTACAATGAGATTTTATGGTGGCAAATAGTTTGACATCAAGAGAAGATTATGCTATATGAGAGGATGATGTCATTGCGAGAGATAATTGTCTTTAGGAGAGATAAATGATGTCATATATGTCAATGACGTTAATAAATATTGCGAATATGCAATTATATTGGTTGATGATGTTAGCATAGAGGTCAATGATGTCAGTTTAATGATCAATGACGTTAGTATTTACGTCAATGGCGTTAGTATAGATGTCATTTATGTTAGCAAGGAGAGTAATAGCTCCTGAAATGGGTACTTAAACCAAGGGGAGGTAAGTAACGGTAGTAGAGGTTAGTGAAGAGAATAAAGTTTAGTCACTTAAGTAGAGGTTAGTGATGACAGATTTAAAGATCAAGTATGTTGACAATATTTGCTTTCAGTTTGCATTGACCGGGAGAGGTGGCTACTGCTTAAAGAGGCTATTGAGCGAAATTGCGTGCTGAGGTTCACTTGAGTGACGGAGAGTGCATGCACTCAAGTGCATTACGTGCACTTGAGAGATGGAGAGTGAAGGTAAGCTGCTTTTTTTGAAACCCTCTTAAAACAGGTTCCACACTTCAATCTATACCAAGGAAGGAACCATAAGAGTCTAAATATTAAAAGTGTCAGTTGAAACCGAAAGTGTTTGTGTTGTCTGAGTAATCTCACCAGCAATTCCAGTTGAACGCAGGTTGATGAGGAACTCATCATCCTGCGTCCAGCAAGGGAAGAGTGAGTGAACTCATCAAGCGAATGAGCCAGCTCCGATATAACAATGGATTAGTCTTCTTGTTTAATCAAACTATTTTATTTGCTGCCTTTTTTGTTTTTAAAAGGTCTTTCTTCAAATCAGTGACCCAAGGATTTGATTGGAAGAGTGCAGTAATCTTTGAAAGCATTGGGTTTAGTGTTCTATCTGTTTCTCTATCTATTGAAACACGACCTATCGATTAAATTTCGGCTACACAAAATACCTGGAGAGAAATGATATAATATCAGACAGACAGTATGCTTTTCGATCTGGAAGATCCTGTGTATCGAATTTACTCAGTTTCTATGATCGAGCAACAGAGATATTATAGGAAACTAGATGGTTGGGTTGACTGCATCATCTGGACCTAAAAAAGGCTTTCGACAGAGTTCCACATAAGAAGGTTGTTCTGGAAACTGGAAAATATTGGAGGGGTGACAGGTAAGCTTCTAACATGGATGAAAAATTTTCTGACTGATAGAAAAATGAGGGCAGTGATCAGAGGCAATGTATCGGACTGGAGAAATGTCACAAGTGGAGTACCACAGGGTTCAGTTCTTGCACCAGTGATGTTTATTGTCTACATAAATTATCTACCAGTTGGTATACAGAATTATATGAACATGTTTGCTGATGATGCTAAGATAATAGGAAGGATAAACTTAGATCAGTTGTCATGCCCTTCAAGAAGACCTGGACAAAATAAGTATATGGAGCACCACTGGCAAATGGAATTTAATGTTAATAAATGCCATGTTATGGAATGTGGAATAGGAGAACATAGACCCCACACAACCTATATATTATGTGAGAAATCTTTAAAGAATTCTGAAAAGAAAGAGATCTAGGGGTGTTCTAGATAGAAAACTATCACCTGAGGACCACATAAAGAATATTGTGCGAGGAGCCTATGCCACGCTTTCTAACTTCAGAATTGCTTTAAATACATGGATGGCGATATACTAAGAAATTGTTCACGACTTTTGTTAGGCCAAAGCTAGAATATGCAGCGGTTGTGTGGTGCCCATATCTTAAGAAGCACATCAACAAACTGGAAAAGGTGCAAAGACACGCTACTAGTGGCTCCCAGAACTGAAGGGCAAGAGCTATGAGGAGAGGTTAGAGGCATTAAATATGCCAAAACTAGAAGACAGAAGAAAAAGAGGTGATATGATCACTACTTTCAAATAGTAACAGGAATTGATAAAATCGATAGGGAAGATTCCTGAGACCTGGAACTTTAAGAACAAGAGGTCATAGATTTAAACTAACTAAACACAGATGCCGAAGAATATAAAGAAAATTCACTTTCGCAAACAGACGGCTGGAACAAGTTAGGTGAGAAGGTGGTGGAGGCCAAGACCGTCAGTAGTTTCAAAGCGTTATATGACAAAGAGTGCTGGAAGACGGGACACCACGAGCGTAGCTCTCATCCTGTAACTACACTTAGTAATTACACTTAGGTAATTACACACACCACAAAAAAGAAAAACACAAACAGTCAATGTTGCAATTACTGCAGCATTTGCTGCGTTTTTCATTCAGTGATTTAGAGGTTCTTTCCTAATCTAAATATGCAACATTCGAGCCGTCAGTATGAAACAGATACGTTTCAAAATTATCTCGCTAAGCCAAGCTAACTTGAATTATTGCAGTTTTACGTTGATAATAATCACCCAGTCAGTTTGTGTACAAGGAAGAATTTATTCTATGATGAGCTTAGACATTATTATTATTTTGAATAAACTATACTTCACACATACTTCTCACTAAGCTAATATAATATATATATATTATATATATATGATATATATATATATATATATATATATTATATATATATATAATATAGGGGTACCACCTCTGGTGCAAGTGTAGGGACCCATAGCCTCGGAGAAGAAAATAAAGAGTACTCAGAGAAGACCTTGTGGATCCTCACTGAACACTTGATATTTTCTTCTCCTACCACCCCTATTCTTTTGGTATGTGTGTATATTCTATATATATATGATATATGTATAATATATATATATATTATATAGTATATATTATTATATATATATATTAATATATATTGTAATGAAGAACAGCTCTGTATAATACAGCTTTGCAATCTTGCCAGCTCTGCAGAAAAATCAGGTCACAACATTGCAGTCTGATAAGACTCAAGTCAGCTTCTGCTTGAAATAAAATTGTGTAGACCTATGGTGCGCTTTTATCATTCCAATCAACCCAGCACTCTGTTCCCATACCATACTTGCGCTCTCCCTTCAACCAAGCTATTTAAGACCAGCACTGAGTTCTCATTCAAGATAGGCACGGTTTTCTCCGGAATATAAAAACGTTTTCCACTGCAATCTTTCAAAACTAACACTTTCACCATTTAATATAGACCACGCTAAGACATCCCTACCGCATACTTTTCCTACCTCCTATACCCCTTATACTTCAAGCATACCCTACCACACTGCACCCTCCAATCACTACCCCATTCTACACCAGCCATGCCCTACCACACTCCACTCACAAGCCTTATCTCATTCTACACCAAACCATGCCCTACCACAATGCATCCTCCAATCACTACCCCATTCTACACCAGCCCTGCCCTACCACACTACACTCACAAGCCNGCCAGAGGAGAGAGATTTTCTTGGCGATAATCGCTCAGAGGCGGCCACCCGAAATTCCCAGATGGGATTCCGGTGTGCCGAAACGAACGCCGAATTTCCCCGCCGAAACGTTCATTTCGGTGTTGCCGAAACGCACACAACGAACATACATGATCGTGTTATGCATTTATAGTTAGGTTAGTTCACACAAATTTACAGGAATTTATCTACGCATTAGAAAGTCGTAACATAAAATACCTGAAGTTATTAACAAAATATCTGTAATTATAAACAATATCTGTAATTATAAACAAAATATCTGTAGTTATAAACAAAATATCTATAGTTATAAAGATATTCAAACCACTAACAAATATTCCACAAATGAAGACAATAACGGTAAAAAAATAGTCAATTGACCTACGATTTTGCAGATTAATTAAATCGTCTCATATATTGGCTTTAAGTTACTTAAACAGAAATATTTTAAACCAGTAACATGAAAATGATCGTAGCAAGCTCAGTGATAAGCAAAAAGAACTTAATGAAGTGAATATGGTTAGAAGCTTTAACATTGCTTTCTTGGCAAAATATATATATCAATGATATTGCAAAAGCCTATAAAGAGCTTAATATTAGAGTCCTGGACAGACACAGGTATGTTAAATAAAAAAATACTTTGTCTAATAAAAAAAATGTATTTTCAGGAATCTATCGTTTGTATTGAAAATATTTTTAACTGTTTTCGGGTATATTGCACAATATATAGTGAAATATTTTGGCGTTATACTCGGGTATACTGCATAATATTGGTATATTTTGGCGTTATACTCGTGTATACTGCACAATATCATTGTATTATGATGTTATACTCAGGCATAGTGAACAGCATCGATGTTTTTTAATGTTATTTTCCGGTATACTTCACAACATCGCTGTACTTTGACGTTATACTCAGGTATACCGCACCACACCTTTGTAATATATCGTTAGTTTATAGCCAAATGGAACCAGTGTTCATATGTATCGTACACACTCAGTCTAATATCGTACACACTCAGTCTATGTACCATCAATCTTTATTTTGTACCTCGGCTGTTTGTAAGTTCTTTGTTCATCACGGTGGAATATTCTTACCTGTCAACAGATGTCAGAGAGCAGGTACAGCAGCCTCAGGTGAGTACAGGTACAGTGAGTGCAGGTACAAAGCTCTGTCAAGTACTCTCAGTAGAGTGCAGATACGGAGGGGTACCTACATATGTTATTGCCAGAAAGTAGACGCGGAAAGTGAATAGAAATACGAAACTATTATAACTATAAAAATTATTTATAAAACTATATATAATCTTTCGAGTTAAAACTAAAATTGATTTAAGCTACGAGGTCCTTCCACTGATGGGTTCTTCTGCTGTTTTTGGTGGAGCCATGTGTACTCATGATATAATTTAATCACTGTTTGGAGACTGTATCAATGTTGGGAGATAAACGCCGCCCAGCAGAGGGAACATTGATTGTAAGGTATTTTACTAAAACTTAGCCGCTATTAAATCAAGCAGTTTCTCCCCTATCATTGTAAGCTCATCCAATATTGATGGCCTCAATAACCCTCCAGTGGTTAATGTATCTTCAGTCCACGACACTACATTTCTGGACAACCAGCTAACATAATTTAGCTCGCAACAGTTCAAAACTGCCTTGTTGTTTACCTGTTGTAACCTGAATTGTGAATGATAGAAATGTTCAGGAGGAATCTTGGGTGTCTATCAATTGCTAAATAGTCGCAATAGCTTGGTGTTTTCTCTTGATTCTCTACCTCCTCGCTTCCTCCTCGTAATGTTCTCCTGACCTCACCTCCTCGAACTCAAAGCAATCTCTTATCACGGCTGTGTGGATGGTGTATGGATGTCCACACACGATGAAATCATTCACAAAGGAATGAGATCCTTTCCTCTAAGGGAATCAACCATCCAGCAAACTATATCAACTCTTTTCTCAGACACTTGTCACTGGCCACTGCAACTTTTCCAGAAACATAAACCTAATGGTCAAGAAATACAACTTAAGAACGAGTGATGTATAATGATGCAGCAGGTATAGAGGACAGAATAAAACAACTACTCAGGAGGGCAATCAGGGACCTCCCCCCCCCACAGTTGTATATTTGGACTTTTGAAGGAACATCCGTCACAAAGAGACGGAAGGTACTAACAGGCATGTGGAGTTCTAATCCTGTCTGATCTCCCCAACTGTGTGTTAGCAGGGATTTTAATCCGGGATAGCCATAGTCTCTGTTGATTGAGAGTGATGAGGGTGCGAAAATTAGTTGAATAATTTCACAGAATTAGTTTATATCAGTCCTTGCAATTGTGTTCTCATCGTCTTACCCTGAGGGGCCTGACGGCTGAGTGAACAACACTCGGGATTCGTGGTCCTAAGGCTTCGGTTCGATCTCCGACGGAGGCGGAAACAAATGAGCCGAGTTTCTTTTACCCTGATGCGATTGTTCACCTAGCAGTAAACAGCTACCTGGTAATTAGACAGCTGCTACGGGCGGCTTCCTGGGGATGTGTTACAAAAAAAAATATCAGGAGGCCTGGTCGAGGACTGGGCCGCGGGGACGCTAAGTCCCGATGTCAAGAGAAGATACCCTTGTAATGTAAATTGTGGCAATATATATCACTGTTCAAATGGTAAACTACACCTACCATTATTACGAATCGTAACACTGTCGTTACTTTACCTGCGACGTCGTAAGTCTGCTATTAACACACTCTCATGGGTCAAATGATCGCCTGCCGTCCTAATCCCTTGTAGGATTAATGTGAATTGCTTTGCCTGGAGGAAAAACACAATCTGAAATCCTAGATTCGAATCCTGAACGAGATGGAAGTAATTGGCACGTTTCTTTTCCCCTAATGTACCTGTTCACCCAGCAGTACAGGGTTCTAGGTAACTGTTGTGGGGTGTCATCCTGGGGGATTGTCAGTGGTTCAACCATGTGGGACCTCGATTGAAGCCTAAAGTGTAAATATACAGGCTGCCTGTCCCCAACAAAACGAATTACGAGTAGCCTTATAGTCAGTGCATGTGAAATTACGGTCAGATACTCGACATAGTTAACTGAAAATGCCTACAATCTCTTGAGGTTATCTTGAGATGATTTCGGGGCTTAGCGTCCCCTCGGCCCGGTCCTCGACCAGGCCTTCTTTTTGTTACACACCCCCAGGAAGCAGCCCGTAGCAGCTGTCTAACTCCCAGGTACCTATTTACGGCTAGGTAACATAGGCATCAGTGTGAAAGAAACTTTTTGCGCATTTGTCTCCGCCTCCACCGGGGATCGAACCCGATACCTTAGGATTACGAATCCGAAGCGCTGTGCATTCAGTTGTCAGGCGCCCTAATACCACAATACCTTAAGGAATTTTATATCACGTCCTTAAAAATACCCTCAAGCCAGTGACTTACTCTGAAAGTGGTGCCCAATACTTGGGCTGGACGGTAGAGCGACGGTCTCGTTTCATGCAGGTCGGCGTTCAATCCCCGACCATCCAAGTGGTTGAGCACCATTCCTTTCCCCCGTTCCATCCCAAATCCATATCCTGACCCCTTCCAAGTGCTATACAGTAGTAATGGCTTGGCCCTTTCTCCTCATAATTCCTTTCCCCTCCTTACGCTGAAGGTTGCAACACAAAACAATATCGTAAACTATCCCCAGGTGGAAGGTGCTATCCCGCACCTCCAGATATCACTTGATAGCATCTCCTGATATCACTCACCCAACAGAGCAGAGTGCTCCAGCCGCCATAATTGCATGGAGCGTGTCAAGAGTCTGGAGAGGGATAAGATGAACCGACAAGTGCGTTGAGCTACATTTTACTGAGCCTTACTCGGTTGTTGCAAAGGCTCAGAGCATCTAAAGAACAACAAATAAAGTTCACTAAGGCTCATTCATTATTTTATAATAACTAAACAAAATGCACTTAAGAACTAGACATAACTAAATCAGATGTGTTGCGGCAGTGAAGATAAATGAATAATTATCAGTAATGAATTCAATATAAATGAAGCCAGGTAAATATCAAGGCTTTTCACTGGCCGAGAGTTAATCTCGACCAGCTGGGACAAGCCTCATATAGTCCAGCTGGGACAAGGCTCATATAGTCCAGCTGGGACAAGGCTCATATAGTCCAGCTGGGACAAGCCTCATATAGTCCAGCTGGGACAAGCCTCATATAGTCCAGCTGGGACAAGCCTCATATAGTCCAGCTGGGACAAGGCTCATATAGACCAGCTGGGACAAGCCTCATATAGTCCAGCTGGGACAAGGCTCATATAGTCCAGCTGGGACAAGGCTCATATAGTCCAGCTGGGACAAGGGTCATATAGTCCAGCTGGGACAAGCCTCATATAGTCCAGCTGGGACAAGCCTCATATAGTCCAGCTGGGACAAGCCTCATATAGTCCAGCTGGGATAAGGCTCATATAGTCCAGCTGGGACAAGGGTCATATAGTCCAGCTGGGACAAGCCTCATATAGTCCAGCTGGGACAAGGCTCATATAGTCCAGCTGGGACAAGCCTCATATAGTCCAGCTGGGACAAGCCTAATAAAGTCCAGCTGGGACAAGGCTCATATAGTCCAGCTGGGACAAGCCTCATATAGTCCAGCTGGGACAAGCCTCATATAGTCCAGCTGGGACAAGGCTCATATAGTCCAGCTGGGACAAGCCTCATATAGTCCAGCTGGGACAAGCCTCATATAGTCCAGCTGGGACAAGGCTCATATAGTCCAGCTGGGACAAGCCTCATATAGTCCAGCTGGGACAAGCCTCATATAGTCCAGCTGGGACAAGCCTCATATAGTCCAGCTGGGACAAGCCTCATATAGTCCAGCTGGGACAAGGCTCATATAGTCCAGCTGGGACAAGCCTCATATAGTCCAGCTGGGACAAGGCTCATATAGTCCAGCTGGGACAAGCCTCATATAGACCAGCTGGGACAAGGCTCATATAGTCCAGCTGGGACAAGCCTCATATAGTCCAGCTGGGACAAGGCTCATATAGTCCAGCTGGGACAAGGCTCATATAGACCAGCTGGGACAAGGCTCATATAGACCAGCTGGGACAAGGCTCATATCTCCCAGAACACTATAATTACTTGTTCTTCAGGTTCAATCTGTTCAACGTCTGCAGCACTGTTCCTTGTCGGATTGACAGCTGCTGGCTTGCCAGGATACTGCTTCTCCGAACTACTCGCGGCAATGTTCATACTACACTACAACGATACGTTACTAACCCAACAGGACATGCTTATGCAACATCCATACGAAGGATCTCAAATCCTCAAGTCATCAGATATGCTATCTACTGCTTCTGATTACACACCATCCCGACTTGATATCATATTCTGTTACTCATAGGCCCAAGCCTCCTATCCCCCTTCCCTACTTCATCAACGATGATAACGATAATAATTGTGAGCATTTATGTTCAGATTTGTCTTTAGTCTGAATTCTCAGACGGTACAGATGTCAAGGAAACTGTCTGAAATATGTCATTACCTTGTATTCAAACTGCAGTTAACATGTGTATATTACTTAAGAAAAGCCTTGTTTTGTTCCAGAGAAACTACTTTCACTCAGCATCCAGAATTTTGAAATTTCAGATTAAAACACTCTGTTTACCTTCATTCTCAGTTCGGCAGTATTATCTCTCTACATCCTCTGGATCATAGAGTTTGATGTTAATTTTCACAATGTATTTATCCCTTTGAGGATAACATCTCAGTACATCTGTACGACAAGGGTGCTGCACCATGTCACCTGTATGACAAGGATGCTGCACCATGTCACCTGCATGACAAGAGTGCTGCACCATGTCACCTGCATGACAAGGGTGCTGCACCGTGTCACCTGCATGACAAGGGTGCTGCACCTTGTCACCTGCATGGCAAGGGTGCTGCACCATGTCACCTGCATGACAAGGGTGCTGCATCTTGTCACCTGCATGACAAGGGTGCTGCACCTTGTTACCTGCATGACAAGGGTGCTGCACCATGTCACCTGCATGACAAGGGTGCTGCACCATGTCACCTGCATGAGAAGGGTGCTGCATCTTGTCACCTGCATGACAAGGGTGCTGCACCTTGTCACCTGCATGACAAGGGTGCTGCACCTTGTCACCTGCATCACAAGGGTGCTGCACCATGTCACCTGCATGACAAGGGTGCTGCACCATGTCACCTGCATGACAAGGGTGCTGCACCATGTCACCTGCATGAGAAGGGTGCTGCACCTTGTCACCTGCATGACAAAGGTGCTGCACACGCTGCCTTAAGTATTAGAAGGAGCGTGAGTGCTTGGAGGTAGTGAGAGGTCCCTGGCTCCCCCCTCACACGCCACCACTCTCCTGGAGTATCGTGTTACCACTCCCTCCCTCACTACACACACACACACACCACACACACACACACACACACACACACACACCACACACACACACCACACACACACACACCTTCCTTGCCTTGTTTCATGTTGGGTTTCATTTCACTCGTTAAGTAACCTTCTTGTTTCAGTGACATAAACTTATTCTTATTATGATGTATCTTATGTGAGGTGACAAGAGAGAGAGAGAGAGAGAGAGAGAGAGAGAGAGAGAGAGAGAGAGAGAGAGAGAGAGAGAGACAGACAAACAGACAGACAGAGAGAAAGACAACGAGATATTTGCCACTTAAAACCCGTCGA
>WNGS01169217.1:24648644-24680280 GCA_020271785.1 Procambarus virginalis
AGGGATATGAGGACAAGGAGCTGGGGTATGAGAACAAGGAGCTGGGTATGAGGACAGGAGCTGGGGTATGAGGACAAGGAGCTGGGTATGAGGACAAGGAGCTGGATATGAGGACAAGGAGCTGGGGTATGAGGACAAGGAGCAGGGATATGAGGACAAAGAGCTGGGGTATGAGGACAAGGAGCTTGGATAGGAGGACAAGGAGCTGGGATATGAGGACAAGGAGCTGGGGTATGAGAACAAGGAGCTGGGGTATGAGAACAAGGAGCTGGGGTATGAGGACAAGGAGCTGGGTATGAGGACAAGGAGCTAGGGTATGAGGACAAGGAGCCTCCTCGTCTGCATAAGGACAATGAGTCTGAATATGAGGACAAGAAGCCAGGATATAAGGACAATTAGTCTGTATATAAGGATAAGGAGCTGGAATATGAAGACAAGAGTTGTGATATGATATCAACGAGTTGGAATATGTTATCAACGAGCTGTGATATGATATCAACGAGCTGGGATATGTTATCAATGAGCTGGGATATGATAATAGGGTGAAGAAACGGCACCCAATCACTTGGACAATTTGGGTTTCAAAACAGACCCTACAAGATACTAGACCGTCGCTCTATCAACCACACAAAGTGGATTGTCGCTCAATTTAGACTTAAATTGTAAAATAAAAATGAAAACTTTAAAATAATAATAAGCTCTTGTACCAACGTTTGTTGAATTCCTCTCTCGTTAGCCTTCTCGTCTCTTTTTACCTCCCATTTAATTGCCAGCTCACAATTTACAGAGAAACATTCATCATTTAAAACTGGGAAACATTCCTGCTTCATCAGATATATTTTCCTTCTTGTTTATTGCTCTATTGAGGGTGAAAATTTTTAATTTTATTTCTTGTGTAAAACGATTGGACAATTATGAGGTTGTAGCTATTTAGTTTGAGGTTTTGCATGCCTTTAAGATGATCGAGATTTAAATTTACTATACTTTAAAAGCATGTTTTTGTCCAACCACTTGGACTGGTTGATACAGTGACAGGCTGGCTTTTTCCAGGTCTGTGTTCGATCCTCGATGGAACAAGTGGTTGGGTACCGTTTCTAACCTCCGTTCTGCCCCAGCACCTCGTTCTCCTTTCCCTTGCAAGTGGTATAAATTCGTAATGACCAAACCACACATCAGAAGATAAGAAACGACAACAATTCGGTCCGTCCAGGACGTGCCGAAACGTCTTCGTCTCCTCAACCTTTGATGTGTTGTTTTGTCATCATATCATCAGCCACGTTATTGTGACTCATCATATCATCAGCCACGTTATTGTGACTCATCATATCTTCAGCCTCGTTATTGTGACTCATCATCTGCTATATATTCGTATTTGCTTAAAACTTTCTCCTTATAATTATCTTACTTTTTAAGCATCTTAAAAGCTCCATGGAGTTTGTTTTTATCTTGAGTGTTGAATCCTTCCACCAGTCGTGGTATTTAGAATGACCTTTGTTCCTCCTTCACTGAGCTGTTCTTAGTGATGTAATGACCTTCTGGGGTCGTACTTCAGGTTATAATTGCTTCACCACACAAACATCTTCTCCAACTTTGTAAGCTCAAGCTGCTCCACCCACGGCTTACCTTCTTGAAATTTAAATTTAAATAAGTTTATTGAGGTTTATTGAAGAACCTTAAGCTATTCTCACCCTCATTCAGGACAACGAGTTCATATATTTGTTGGTTTGTCTCTGAAGCTTCTCACTCATCAGCTTAACTCTTCGCTACTCTCCGAAGCTTGACAGCTCGCGTCAGCTGTCACAGGCTGGTGACATAATCACCGTAACTGGTTCACTGGACGCTGTTCTCAAGAGATATACTTGGCTCAAGTCACTAAGTTCACTGAGAAAAACCGTTGGAGCGGTGATGAGAGAATGAACCTGTGAGGTGGATGTTCCCAAGATTAGGGGCCATGCGGTGGGTGTTCCCAGGATTAGAGGCCACGCGGTGGGTGTTCCCAGGATTAGGGGCCATGCGGTGGGTGTTCCCAGGATTAGAGGCCATGCGGTGGATGTTCCCAGGATTAGAGGCCATGCGGTGGGTGTTCCCAGGATTAGAGGCCATGCGATGGGTGTTCCCAGGATTAGGGGCCATGCGGTGGGTGTTCCCAGGATTAGAGGCCATGCGGTGGGTGTTCCCAGGATTAGAGGCCATGCGGTGGGTGTTCCCAGGATTAGAGGCCATGCGGTGGGTGTTCCCAGGATTAGAGGCCATGCGGTGGGTGTTCCGAGGATTAGAGGCCATGCGATGGGTGTTCCCAGGGTTAGGGGCCATGCGGTGGGTGTTCCCAGGATTAGAGGCCATGCGGTGGGTGTTCCCAGGATTAGAGGCCATGCGGTGGGTATTTCCAGGATTAGAACCTACGCGCTGGATATTCCCAGGATTTGAACCAAGACCATGAATTATAGACCTATGAAGAGCACCATCAAGACCTACCATGTATCTTGAACTTATTAATCAAATTTAACATCGATCAGCGATTGGAGTCTTTGATGATGTACAGTAAGGCAGAATGTTGTGACCAAGAGAGCGGAAGGTAGATTACTGAATCCTCCGACAGGCGGCATACTGCAATGTCATTTGAGGAGGCCTTGTCGAGGACCGGGCCGCGGGATCGCTGAGCCCCGAAATCATCGCAAGGTAAGAGGGCTTGACTCAATGTCATTATGATTCAAATCAAAAGTCTCTCGAGTCTTCTGCAGGTTCCTTAATTCATATTTGTAGAGTGTTTGATATTATAATATCTCTCACTCTGAAGAGATGCATATGAAGATATTCACAGAATGACTTTCCAATTTCCGAGGATACGAAATTGAACCTTTTTTGCCTTCTAGAGATGTCTCTTCTAGAAATAAGTCTCTTCTAGAGGTAAGTCACTTCTTGAGGTAAGTTTAACTGGTCCTGGTTCGAGTGCTGGAAATCAACTACAGTTTGGTTTCCTCGTTTATTAAATATTTCTTTTCTCAGTCGCATGTTATCTTGAACTAAATGGTTCCCACATCACAGCTTCTCCAAGGAGGGAAGATTATATTCAAAGGTCTCACTCGGTTCGTTTGATGATAAAAAGAGAAAAAGGGTGATTTTGAGCCAATATTTTGTTGTTGGAGCTTGTTATTAATAGCGATGGGATTCGTTACCAATGTGGGTGTTGTGGGTGGTGGTATGTTCCATACTTCCTTCTTCCATAACTGTCTTTCGCACCTTTTATTATCCTCTTTCTCCTCCCTTTTCTGTCCATCATATGTGTCTGTCTTCCGTCTCCCACCTATTCTCGTCCGTCTCTGTTCCCTGTCTCCTACCATGTCTCTTTCCTACTAATCGTCCGTCTCCCTACTGTCTCCCTGCTTCAGGAAACCTTAAGGTGGAGATCTTGGGGCCGCGGGAGCTGTACATCGAGGAGGGCTCCTCTCTCACCCTCACCTGTGTGGTGACCTCACTCCGCGGTCCCTCAGCCCTGGTCTACTGGTACCATGACACCAGCCTCATCGACTACAACTCCCCCAGAGGCGGCGTCAACCTCAAGGTGAGTCCCCCAGGGGCGGCGTCAACCTCAAGGTGAGTCCCCCAGGGGCGGCGTCAAGGTGAGTCCCCCAGGGGCGGCGTCAACCTCAAGGTGAGTCCCCCAGGGGCGGCGTCAAGGTGAGTCCCCCAGAGGCGGCGTCAACCTCAAGGTGAGTCCCCCAGGGGCGGCGTCAACCTCAAGGTGAGTCCCCCAGAGGCGGCGTCAACCTCAAGGTGAGTCCCCCAGGGCGGCGTCAACCTCAAGGTGAGTCCCCCAGGTGCGGTGTGAAGGTGAGTCCCCCAGGGGCGGCGTCAAGGTGAGTCCCCCAGGGGCGGCGTCAAGGTGAGTCCCCCAGGGGCGGCGTCAAGGTGAGTCCCCCAGGGGCGGCGTCAACCTCAAGGTGAGTCCCCCAGGGGCGGCGTCAAGGTGAGTCCCCCAGGGGCGGCGTCAACCTCAAGGTGAGTCCCCCAGGGGCGGCGTCAACCTCAAGGTGAGTCCCCCAGGGGCGGCGTCAAGGTGAGTCCCCCAGGGGTGGTGTGAAGGTGAGTCCCCCAGGGGCGGCGTCAACCTCAGGTGAGTCCCCAAGGGGCGGCGTCAACCTCAAGGTGAGTCCCCCAGGGGCGGCGTCAAGGTGAGTCCCCCAGGGGCGGTGTGAAGGTGAGTCCCCCAGGGGCGGCGTCAAGGTGAGTCCCCAGGGGCGGCGTCAAGGTGAGTCCCCCAGGGGCGGTGTGAAGGTGAGTCCCCCAGGGGCGGTGTGAAGGTGAGTCCCCCAGGGGCGGCGTCAACCTCAAGGTGAGTCCCCCAGGGGCGGCGTCAAGGTGAGTCCCCCAGGGGCGGCGTCAAGGTGAGTCCCCGAGATAACAAGCATTTATACCATGAACAAACAACGACCTCCCAAACAACGAACATATGAACGAAGCTTAAAATAATTATTGCAATAAAACATATCAATAAGGCTACTGGATTTATTAGTGGCAATGTTTGTACACCCAGAATGAAATCAATGTTCATATTTACTGAAAATACTAAAGATCTGAAGCATATATATTTAGATATTTATATATTTATATATTGTATTCTAACATCAGTAATTAATACATCAAAAATCTTTTTGTTGACAGATTGACCGAGGTCGAGGCGAGACGACGACCCGACTTGTGGTGTCGTCAGTTGGCCCTGGTGACTCTGGCATGTACTCTTGCGTCCCCCAGGGTTCTCATCCCGCCACCGTCCTAGTACATGTTCAGAAGGGTGAGTACTACCCCCTACATCTGTCAGAGTACATGTACTCCTGCGGCCCCCCTCGAGCTCCTTCCCATATAGAGATGAATAAGTTCTTGTAACTCAACCAGTTAAGGCAAGCAAGAGGAAGATTTACTTACTCCATGCACATGGTAAGTGTATACACACCCCACGTTGCCCGCTGAATACTTCACGGGAAATAAGCCCAGGTGTATAATTGAGCTACAGATCCTACACTCTCAACTGGCTAGAATGAAAATTAGTCAGAACATGAATATGTTTTTAAATATTGTGGTGTATGTATTTACTTTACTATTTGTATTTGTGTCTGCAGAATCGAGCTATTAGCTCGTGGACCCCATTTTTCTAAACAATCTATTTTTCCTCTATTATATCTGCTACATATATTTCTCTCTAACTCACACACACACACACACACACACACACACACACACACACACACACACACACACACACACACAGAAAAATATTTTTTCTCAGTGTCAGAGTAGTTAACAAATGGAATGCATTAAGTAGTGAAAAAGTTCTTTCTAATGTCTCTGTGGCTCATTTGGGTACTCAGCTTCCACCTGTGTCCCCTTGTGCGTGAGCCACCCGTGTTAAATAATGCATCCTTGTCCACCCTGTCAATTCCCCTGAGAATTTTGTATGTGGTGATCATGTCCCCCTAGCTCTTCTGTCTTCCAGCGAAGACGTGTGTGTGTGTGTGTGTGTGTGTGTGTGTGTGTGTGTGTGTGTGTGTGTGTGTGTGTGTGTGTGTGTGTGTGTGTGTGTGTGGAGTGTGTGACCACCTTCTTCACATAATATTCGTCACTAACTCCCCTCCTTCTTCTCTGACACAGGTGAGCACGAAGCAGCCATCCAGCAAGGAGGACTGAGCGCCGCTCCTTCTCCAGCATCTGTTTCCCTCTTCCTCTCCTGCCTCTTCCTTCCCCTTCTCTACCTCAGCCTTCTCCCCTCAACCATAACCAGCGACCATGCTCCTCTCCACCTGTTGTGCTCCTCAGCCCTCACCTCCGCCCTCACACACCTAACTTCGCTTCTGACTTTCGATTTCCCAGTTAACTTAGCAGACGTGAACAGAGAGAAGAGGCTCCACTATCACACTTTCTTCAGCTTGGCTTCTTACTGTTTCCCACATGTGGAATTTCTGGCTCCACCGACATCTATATATGTCTCGTCACCAATACTGAACGCCCGGCGTTCACAAGTTCTCAGTGAACGCCTATGGACATCCTCCCTACCTATGGCAAGCGTTCTATCTCCTCGGTACAAGTGTAGACTAGGGAGAAGGTCCCGACCATCGCCTCTAAACACTGAGCCATAGTGTATTGGCTTGTAAACAAAATCATATTAATTTGTTTTGTCATGTCATAAAATAAGATCTGTGCTTTCTAAATGTTAGTTATACATGATTGTGAAGTACTAATGGTTAGCTTATTTGCTTAAAAACAATTATTATAGCTAGAAGTCTTTCATTTCTACGCTTTGCTATGTATAGAAGCCCATTTGGGAGCATTATGGCGTGACAGAGAAGATTTGATTAGCAGAATAAATAACTTCATCGAATGATTGACAACAATTTCCAATTTTTGTAAATATAATTCCCAGGTCAACTGTTGAACAACTGATGATGGCATCAAAGACATTGAAGATTTGATTGTCATATCACTACATGCATCATTGTCCTTCCTGACTCTTCATTGGGTATGGAAGTGAAGGTATAAGGCGGAAATAAACATAAGAGGGAGTAATAATTGAAAAAAAGCCGATGATTATCTATCTTGAGGTTATCTTGAGATGATTTCGGGTTTAGCGTCCCCGGGGCCCGGTCCTCGACCAGGCCTCCTTCAACTCTAGAGTGTAACCTTCAGGCCACACTCACCTTTTCTCTATGTCTTCTAAGAAAATCACATAACATTCTTAAACTTCCGTCCTGTAAACACGCCGGGAGTATGGACCTCTCTCTCCTTTTATTGTCTTGGATACCATCCAGTTGGCGTCTCCAGAGCCCTCCTGGCGTCTCCAGAGCCCTCCTGGCGTCTCCAGAGCCCTCCTGGCGTCTCCAGAGCCCTCCTGGCGTCTCCAGAGCCCTCCTGGCGTCTCCAGAGCCCTCCTGGCGTCTCCAGAGCCCTCCTGGCGTCTTCAGAGCCCACCTGGCGTCTTCAGAGCCCACCTGGCGTCTCCAGAGCCTTCCTGGCGTCTCCAGAGCCCTCCTGGCGTCTCCAGAGCCTTCCTGGCGTCTCCAGAGCCCTCCTGGCGTCTCCAAAGCCCTCCTCTCCGTCTTCTTGTTAACAGCTCTTGGCCCGTACTGCTCCTACTTGGTCTGTATTGTCCCTTGTTGCTCGACATGCCTATTAGGCACGTCCTTGCTTTACTAGGCACGTGCTGGCCCAACTAGGCACGTGCTGGCCCAACTAGGCACGTGCTGGCCCTACTAGGCACGTCCTGGCCCTAATAGGTACGTCCTGGCCCTACTAGGCACGTCCTGGCCCTACTAGGTACGTCCTGGCCCTACTAGGTACGTCCTGGCCCTACTAGGCACGTCCTGGCCCTACTAGGCACGTCCTGGCCCTACTAGGTACGTCCCGGCCCTACTAGGCACGTTCTGGCCCTACTAGGTACGTCCCGGCCCTACTAGGCACGTCTTGGCCCTACTAGGTACGTCCTGGCCTTACTAGGCACGTCCTGGCCCTACTAGGCACGTCCTGGCCCTACTAGGCACGTCCTGGCCCTACTAGGCACGTCCTGGCCCTACTAGGTACGTCCCGGCCCAACTAGGCACGTTCTGGCCCTACTAGGCACGTCCCGGCCCTACTAGGCACGTCCTGGCCCTACTAGGCACGTCCTGGCCCTACTAGGCACGTCCCGGCCCTACTAGGCACGTCCCGGCCCTACTAGGCACGTCCTGGCCCTACTAGGCACGTCCTGGCCCTACTAGGCACGTCCTGGCCATACTAGGCACGTCCTGGCCCTACTAGGCACGTCTTGGCCCTACTAGGCACGTCCTGGCCCTACTAGGCACGTCCCGGCCCTACTAGGCACGTCCTGGCCCTACTAGGCACGTCCTGGCCCTACTAGGCACGTCCTGGCCCTACTAGGCACGTCCTGGCCCTACTAGGCACGTCCTCTCAAGCTTCTACCTGTTGAAGCACTGACACAAAGGAAACTTAATATTCCTCACCCAAACATTTCCTGTGAGTCCTTTATATATCATTAGATTCGTCTGTGCACAGAATCCTGCTTTTAAGTCACTTCAAGACCTTTTAAGTCACTTAAAGTCCTTTTAAGTCACTTCAAACTTTTTAAGTCACTTCAAGACCTTTTAAGTCACTTCAAGACCTTTTAAGTCACTTAAAGTCCTTTTATGTCACTTCAAGACTTTTTAAGTCACTTCTAGACCTTTTAAGTCACTTCAAGACCTTTTAGGTCACTTCAAGACCTTTTAAGTCACTTCAAGACCTTTTAAGTCACTTAAAGTCCTTTTAAGTCACTTCAAGACCTTTTAAGTCACTTCAAGACCTTTTAAGTCACTTCAAGACCTTTTAAGTCACTTCAAGACCTTTTAAAGTCACTTCAAGGTCACGTCTTTACACTATGACAAGTATACTTGAGTCTTGAGTCTTCAGTGCTGAAAGTTTACCAACGTGATATGTTCTGAACTATTGTATATCACTCTCCTAGAACCTGATTCTTATATATATACATATATATCATAAATAATTTATATATATATATATATCATGAATACATATATATCATAAATGCATATATCATATATCATAAATACATATATCATATATACATGTATATGTGTCTGTATATATGTATATGTATAAATATATGTATATGTATCTTTATATATGTATGTGTATCATCCTTCTGAAGACGTATTATTAAAATCGAAAGTACTTAAGGAAATTCATGTCTTAATATTTCCTTCGTGGTCTGACAGTATCACATTGTTCATCACCTGTTATTTTCTTTGTGGTTTACACAGACAAATGTATATATATGTACATTTATATATATATCATAAACTATATATATATATGTAAGGAGTGTAGCACGTGTAGTTGAAATGATTGAAAAAAACAAGCATTCGAAGGGACTTAGCAGGTCTTCTCTATGTTAGTTTACATTCTTTTCTCATCTCACTTCTTCAGTTTTGTCTTCTATATTTCGTATAGTGAAAGGGTACAAGTGGAGGATTACAGTAAATGGCTAAGAGTTGTGATTCCCTTTGCGTTCTATAAATTTCTGTCAGGTATCGTCGATACAGAAGGCGTCTTCTTGTTGTGAATGACCACAATGTGATAAAACTGTTACCCCGTCTGGTTGTGTCAATGAAAATATTATTTGAGAAAAGTAATGGGACATTTCCCACAGAGGCCAAAGGTCTCAGATGCCACGAGGAAAAAGTGTATTAAGATTTCCCAGCTAACAAACGTTTTGGATTTCCTTTTCTTTCGTTAAGATTGGTGATATCACTATCCTGACTATCACTGAAGGTGATATAGGTATCAACCTGGGTGGATGATCATATTTCTACGGATAGATTGAGTTACCATCGGACCCCTTTTGATTGAATCCTTAAATTGTACCCGAATAGAAGTTGTTTTCTGCTGGGGAGAAATTCCAGATAAAATATTCCCACTGGCATATAATTCAAACCTATTAATCCGTTTCGACTCTGTTGTTAAAACATACATGTACACTGTGGAAAATGGGATAATGGCCACTTCAATATGGAAGGTCTATTGGTTCAAATGCGTGCATGTTGCAGACATATGTACTGCTAGAAGAAAATCCCCTGCATGGGGAGCTTGCACAGCTCAGGAGCTATTGTGTAACGCACAACTATTCCCTCCACAGGAGCAACATGTCAGGATCTATTAAAAATCTACAACACCCAAACCATGAAATTTGCAAGCAAGAACACGAAAGGTAATATTTCATTATTTGGACCTCTCTGTCTCTCTGTCTCTCTCTCTCTCTCTCTCTCTCTCTCTCTCTCTCTATCTCTCTCTCTCTCTCTCTCTCTCTCTCTCTCCTTTTCGTATCCTCTTAGAGCATCGACTTTTTACCAGAAAAAATATTATCACGTTCCAAAGCGTCCAACATCGTCTCGACCTTCCATGGTTTATAATTAATGCACAGATGTGTGTGTGTGTGTGTGTGTTTGTGCACGCGCGTGCTTGTGTGTATGTGTGTGTGTTTGTCTCATGTGCCTTCCGTCAGACGGTGTTTGTCTACTAACCATGCCACAGTATGATCCCTAACGCTGTGCAAACTGCCTGTCATTTGTTGAATAAATTAGCTGCAACTTAGCGCTTAGTGTCACCGGCTACTGTACAAAGTGTAACACACTCATCACACTGTTTGTTACCATCATCAACCGTTTGTAATTGAAACTGAATAAATCATAAAGATCAGTGAAGTGTTTTACTTACCTTACAATGGATCAGTTGATTCAGTGCTTTACTCAAATTTTCAGATCAACTGATCGGGGAGCCGGGCGGCCGAGCGGACAGCACGCTGGACTTGTGATCCTGTGGTCCTGGGTTCGATCCCAGGCGCCGGCGAGAAACATTGGGCAGAGTTTCTTTCACCCTATGCCCCTGTTACCTAGCAGTAAAATAAGTACCTGGGTGTTAGTCAGCTGTCACGGGCTGCTTCCTGGGGGTGGAGGCCTGGTCAAGGACAGGGCCGCGGGAACACTAAAAAGCCCCGAAATCATCTGAAGATAACCTCAAGATAACCAAGATCATGTGTATCACTGAAAGGCACTCACTCCCTCCTTTCAACTCTCCCCAGCACACTCTCCAGCCGATTGTTTTAAGGAGGATCTAATTAAGTTAAATATAATCATTGAACAAGTATATTGTAAATTGTTGCACTACATGTATTATTCATGATGCTATTTATAGTTGTTGGGTTGAAACCGTCTCTGTAATACATCAATATTCGCAAATAATTATTGAATATTTCTATAATTATTACACCTAAACTATCGGAGACAATAAAAAGGGATCTCTCATGCATAGTATTGGAATCAATTTCAAGTAAATTGAGCTTTTGAACCTGCATAACAAAACATATGAAGAGCGTGCAGGCGATGAGTCACAATAACGTGGCTGAAGGATGTTGACCAGACCACACACTAGAAGATGAAGGGACGACGACGTTTCGGTCCGTCCTGGACCATTCTCAAGTCGATTGAGAATGGACCGAAACGTCGTCGTCCTTTCATTTTCTAGTGTGCGGGTTGGTCAACATATGAAGAGCATCCTAAAAACTCCCAAACTCTGAACAATTGAACTCATACATAACATAGAAGCATGAAATGTTGTCAAAATCAAAACGTGGGGACATGTGGCAGATGAGAAAGAGGGCGGCTCATGTGATGAAGACAAATGGCACCATTTGTCAGTCAAAAGCCAGACGAAAAAGGCCAATGAAGGATATACCACGAAGACACACGACGTCGGGATATAACGCATTACCTGTAGCCTGGAACATATTACGGTTTTGTAAGTGGGATATTTGTCAGAGAGGAGCCTTCGGGGGTTCAGATGCGTATGGATCAGTGGAAGAGGAGGCCTGGGGGTGGGGGGGTTCAGGTTAGTTTGGATTAGTGAGAAGGGAGCCTTAGAGGGCCTATAATTTCTGACTCAATGAAAGGATAATCTTGTAGCATTAATTAGAAACTTATTGGAATAGAAAACAGTGAATATCTGGCGAAAATGTGTCAATAATGGTAGAAATACCTGATTTCCGTGAATAAATTAGTGAATATACGTGAATAAATTCGTGAATAAATTCCAATGGCTACCGTTTGTACTGTGATGTACATGAGTCACATGTACACTCGCCTGATGTACTTGATTCTGATTGGCTGGGATGCCAAGGAAGCGTAAACACTGATTCACACATTTCAAGCAGACATTTCTAATGGTTTAAGAAAACTAAAACATGAATTAGTTTCTTGTAATCTGAAGCATACGAAGTAAACAACCCACCAAACTTCTCTATGTGAATACTTATTAATCCCAGAGTTAGTTTAGTTAGTTTAGCTCATTTATTAAGCACCCCATACCCATCTTGTTGTCGGTAGTGGAAAGGGTTACAGAGGCACATGATGGGCTCACGGGACTGAACCCCACAATTCATTTTTAGTTCCAGAGAGCGTCGATATTGCTATGCTTTTTATTAAACTAAACCCACATTATTTTGAGGGTGCATATAAACTGAAGTGCATTAGCTACAGTGCAGTGCGTTAAAACTGCACTAGTGCTGAAACTGAAGAGCATCATCTATAGCATCAAAGCTAAAATACATGATCTTATAGAGTCGAAACTGAAGTGAAACTTATAATATCTGTGAGGTTAGGATGTAGTGTTCATTGTACTGAACATAAGAGCTCAGGTGACTGTAATGCATTGGATGAGACACTCGGTGAGTCCTGATACACAACAACATGGAAGAAGAACCTTTTGAACTACAATACATACAACAGCATGTGGAGGATAAACTACTTTAGTCATGACAAATACAACAGCATGGGAAGTGGATCCTCTGAACCCCGAATATGTAAAAGCTTATTACGAAGCTAAATACGGAACACAATTCTCGGAAAGTGTGAGGAAATAATGCACAAAACATTTCAATTTAATAAATTAAATGTTAAAACTAAATTAATTAGCTCTCCAGGTGTCAATTAGTTAATGAACGTTCGTATTATCCATCAATCAATCATTAGGTGTAAGTGGCATTTAAATATTGCTCATGGCGATAAGCAATATGTTATGAACAAGAATGGATTGCTTCTTTAGATAAGTTTTAATTTCTCAAACTACCACCATCACCAGCTGTTTTCCTAATAACCATCATCTCATGACAAACCCCAAGCTGTTGTCCTAGTGACAGTCGAACAAGCACCTCTACGGCTCCAAGGAAGAGAAACCACATGCCTGATCAAAGGACACCCAATGCCCAATCAAGGGACACCCAATGCCCAATCAAGGGATACCCAATGCCCAATGACGAGACATCACATGCCCAATCAAAAGATAAAAAATACCCAATCAAGAGACATCACATGCCCAATCAAGAGACGCAACATGCCCAAACAAGAAATACCACATGCCCAATCAAGAGACACCACGTGTCTAATCAATAGACACCACATACACAATCAAGAACCACTAATCAATTACCAAAAATGACACACTTATTTCTTTGTGAAGGATGCAAACGTTTCATTCCAGGACGGAACGTTTTGTACCACAACGTTTTGTCTTTTGTCTTGAACAAGTTCACGTTTTAATCAACATTTCAGTCCTATGTCGAAACCCACATGCAAGAGTAAAAACAAACGCCCGAAATGTCGCTAAGTTTCAGTCCTTGTAACAGTGTGACGGGGAAATATTAATTGCCTGTTATAGGTATCGATCACTTCAAGTAATTGACTCCATCAAGTCTTCCGTAAGATCAAAACACCCCTGTTTTTACCTGTTTTTGTCCTGGTCTATTTTTAAGATTTGAAGTCAGCGTGCCTGTCTACAGCTTATTATAGTGCCTGAGGTAGACGTTTTGGGGTGGAGAGGGGACGCAGGAACGATGCTGGTGAGATAAACGTTATCTCAAGCTGACATTGTTTACGTGTAAGTGGTGCTGTGCACCTAGTGAGATGGACGCTTCTGCACTCAACCAGGTTCTTTTACTCTGAGCGATTTGGGCCCTTGCTACACCCTATCTGGCTTCTGATACTTTGGGAGTTGGGTCTTTGCTACACGCTATCAGGTCCTCTGAACCCTTTGGGAGTTGGACCCTGGCTACACCCAATCAGGTCCTCTGAACCCTTTGGGAGTTGGGTCCTTGCTACATCCTATCTGGTCCTCTGTATACTTTGGTAGTTGGGCCCGTGCTACACCCTATCAGGTCCTCTGTATACTTCGGGAATTGGGCCCCCTGTTACACCTTATCAGTCATCTGTACACTTTGGGAGTTGGGCTTTTGCTACATCCCACCAGACCCTATACACTATGGGACTTGAGAACTTGCTGCTACTGAGTGTATAGGAGCAAATAGTCTCTCTACGTTGTTAGGGGACTAGTAATCCTGTGTACAGTCTACGGAGCAAATAGTACCAGCACGACGGAGACTTACTGTGTAACCAGACACACGTATAACGCAGTTAAAACCTCAGTTGATGAAGGCGTATGATCTGTGAGGTGTGTGGGGTCATTCGTGCGCTCTTGTGAGTTAATCATTGCGAGTGAACAAAGTCCCAACAAACCATTTACACACTACATTAGTCCACCTGAAGCTAAGGCATCAAACACGCACACCTGGACATCAGGGACTTCATGTAACCGTAAACTGAGACTGAGGAGCGTACAATGATATGTTGTTATCGTCCATGTTCACATATCATGATAACCTTGCAATTTAAACTTTTGCATGCACAGCATTTGTACACCATGACTACATTAGGGAAATCAAGAAATTAACATTTGGCTTGAAAAAAAAGTTACCTAGTTGATATTTGATTAACATAATATAGGTTATAACGGATATCAGGCTTTATTTACAGTTCTCTTATAAATGTTAAGTTGAAAGTTTACAACCCGCATTTGGCTGTTTTATATTAATCCTGTTTGATACGCAACCTTTCTGTTTAATACATGAAAATATAGAATTTTTAAATAACTTTAGATATGTATATACGTATTTCACATCAGTAATGAGAAGCTAGGAAGCCACTTCTAAAATAAGCTTAAAAGTCACTTAAGAAGGGGATATTCAAATTTAGTTCTCGATTCAGCTTTCCAACAGTAAAACGGAGTCTTTCTAATCACAAACCTAGGGCTAATCCTCAAATAACAAAATTACTTATTCTATTATTCTCAGAAGAATTACTTAAAAAATTTCCCCATATTCAAGATTAATATATGCAATTTAGTTTTCAAAAATAATAATTCAATAAAATCCATTTTAATCAGGAATTCGCAAGTACCTTAACAATCTGAATGTATTCTGTCCCACACAAGGGCTGTGACTATATATATATATATATATATATATATATATCGGGCAGACCGGAAAAAAAATTGACGAGAGCCTTTCCCATCAAAAGTATGTGAAAAGACTGGACAGCAATCTAGGACAATATTTCTACACGTTAACCTTTGCCAGTCGCGTTATTGAATGGGTGTTGGAAAAGCTTTGTTCATGGCAGTTGGTTTGTTGAAAGGAATCTAAGTCTGGTTTAACTAGTCACTCTCCTAATACCTAAATATTAGTTGAGATTTGTCCAGACTGGTCCCTCTGTTGCACGAATGAACCCTCTGTTGCTTGAGTGAACGAATATATGAACTGGTGTAGTATTCTTCCTTGCAATGTATTATAGGTCCCTCTTTGCAACCTCTCTAATCTGCATTACTGGGTNATCACTATCAACATTAGAGCTACCACAATCACTATCAACATTAGGGCTACCACAATCACTATCAACATCAGGGCTACCACAATCACTATCAACATTAGGGCTACCACAATCACTATCAACATTAGGGCTACCACAATCACTATCAACATTAGGGCTACCACAATCACTATCAACATTAGGGCTACCACAATCACTATCAACATTAGGGCTACCACAATCACTATCAACATTAGGGCTACCACAATCACTATCAACATTAGGATTACCAAGGAATTCAAGGTACCAATAACTTTTGAGATATCTTCGGTACAAATTCTTTCCACAGGCGCAAACAACATTAAATATAACTGTGAAATATATTTAGAAGTAATTGTAGGCTTGTTGGCACGCAGTAAACAGCAAGATATTTTTCGCTGGTTGGTACAGCAGGTGACTGGCTTCATGCAGGTCGGTGTTCGATCCCCGATTGTCCTAGTGGTTGGGCACTATTCCTTCCATCAGTTCTATCCCAGATCCTTGTCGTCATCTCCCTTCCAAAGGCTTTTACTGGCGTAATGATTCATACTAATATTTACCTAATCATTCATCGTTAAATGATAATTTTCCACTGAATGACAAGTTTTTTTGGTTGAATGGATCCTACAGTGCTGATTGTTTGGTCAATTCTTACACGAGAGAACAATCTATTGGAGGATTGTTGAGGTACCTAGCGTGGCCCGAGTGTTGAACAGATTTTCATCTTCATTGAACATGATCTTCATCACTGTATCATCTTCACTAAACATGATCTTCATCACTGTATCATGTTCACTAAACATGATCTTCATCACTGTATCATGTTCACTAAACATGATCTTCATCACTGTATCATCTTCACTAAACATGATCTGCATCACTGTATCATGTTCACTAAACATGATCTTCATCACTGTATCATGTTCACTAAACATGATCTGCATCACTGTATCATGTTCACTAAACATGATCTTCATCACTGTATCATCTTCACTAAACAAGATCTTCATTACTGTATCATCTTCACTAAACATGATCTTAATCTTTGTATCATCTTCACTAAACATGATCTTCACCGCTGTATCATCTTCACTAAACATGATCTTCACCGCTGTATCATCTTCACTAAACATGATCTTCACCGCTGTATCATCTTCACTAAACATGATCTTCACCGCTGTATCATCTTCACTAAACATGATCTTCACCGCTGTATCATCTTCACTAAACATGATCTTCACCGCTGTATCATCTTCACTAAACATGATCTTCACCGCTGTATCATCTTCACTAAACATGATCTTCATCGCTGTATCATCTTCACTAAACATGATCTTCATCGCTGTATCATTTTCACCAAACATGATCATCTCTGCAGCACCTGTATAAAACACAACCTCCATGACTGCAACAACTCTGCAAGGCACATTATTTAACACGTAGAACTTGCAATATTTAGCGATTTCCATAACAATTTAAAATCTTCACGTGTCTTTCAATATTTTTGTCACTACATTTCTTTCGATTTTTTTTAATATTTACTTCCTTCTCATTATTTTTCAAGTGTTCCTCTGACACGACTTTCATAATGATGATTAACTTAGAAGAGAATCGCACTGCGTTATTTAATTTTTTTTACAGGAAAATTTAAGATATAAAGTTTGGGGGGATGACGGGTTCAGCGTCTCAACTTTAATAATTTCATTACCTTGGGAGTCATTTTGCAGCTCGTATTAGCGCGAGAACTTGCAACGAGTCTGTATGTGTGTATATATATATTATATATATATATATATATATATATATATATATATATATATATATATAATATATATATATATATATATATATATATATATATATATATATGTCGTACCTAGTAGCCAGAACGCACTTGTCAGCCTACTATGCAAGGCCCGATTTGCCTAATAGGCCAAGTTTTCATGAATTAATTGTTTTTCGACTACCTAACCTACCTAACCTAACCTAACCTAACTTTTTCGGCTACCTAACCTAACCTAATCTATAAAGATAGGTTAGGTTAGGTTAGGTAGGGTTGGTTAGGTTCGGTCATATATCTACGTAAATTTTAACTCCAATAACAAAAAATTGACCTTATACATAATGAAATGGGTAGCTTTATCATTTCATAAGAAAAAAAAATAGAGAAAATATATTAATTCAGGAAAACTTGCCTTATTAGGCAAATCGGGCCTTGCATAGTAGGCCAAAAAGTGAGTTCTGGCTACTAGGTACGACATATATATATATATATATATATATATATATATATATATATATACATATATATATATATATATATATATATATATATATATATATATATATATATTATATATAAGTCTGGAAACCCACTTCGGCCAATCATCAGCCAGATACCCACACCTACATACAGACTGGCGAAACGACTCAACGGCTTGCTGACTCCTTATGTCCCTTGCACCTTCAGCCTGAAGTCTCCAAAGGAATTTGTTGACTTACTGCGCGGGAACACGGGCCACAGGGATAAGAGCCTCGTTGGACGTAGAATCACTGTTTACCAACGTACCTGTGGATGAAACAATCGGGATGATAGCGGACAGAGCGTATCGTAATCCGGCATGTACTCCTCTTGACATACCAGAAAACATTCTAAGGAAACTACTCCAAGCTTGTACTAAAGAGGCACCCTTCTTGAGCCCTGATGGACACATGTATAAGCAAGTAGATGGGGTCGCCATGGGTTCTCCCCTAGGTGTCCTGTTTGCGAACTTCTACATGGGTACCATCGAACAAAAGGTCTTAGTCTACATGAACTTGAAACCGGCCATATACTGCAGGTATGTTGACGACATTTTTACACAGGTACCTGATGTCAGACATCTGCAGGAGCTGAAGGAGATATTTGAGCAGAATTCTGTGTTGCGTTTCACTTACGAGATGGAGAAGGATGGGAAGCTGCCCTTTCTAGATGTAACAGTCATGGAAAGGAGCGGAGGTTTCCACACTGCAGTATACACTAAGGAAACAAACATAGGAATGTGCCTCAATGCCAACAGTGACTGCCCAGACAGGTACAAGAGGAGTGTTGTTAACGCTTATGACTCACAACTGATGACATCCGAACACTTACATAACAAGTCCTTCACTGACGAATTTTGTTCGAACCACAACGCTGTAAATTCTTAACCCACGTACTTCAAATACAAATAATCGCAAACAGAATCTAAACACCTAACCTAACCTAACCTATGGCTAAATATGTACAATATGTTAATATATTATAAAAATTATATTTGAGAAAATTACCATGTTGAATGAACAGCATGTAAAGATTTATGAATGTGTCTGTGGGGTCGACCACTGGATGGAATGAATTTGAGTCGAGAACGGGTCGGTACCTTCCCTCAACCTGACACATAAATCACAACCAGGTTTTCGAACTTACTGGTTACCAATACAACCCTATGCCTTGCCAACACGTAAATAGCCCTGATCCTATATTTCTTTTACAGCGAAGAGACGACCAGATCCCTTAATTTTGTTCTTTTCTGTGCCAGATCCCTAGGGGGTAGGGTATGCAAGGTTTTAGCATACTTGCAAAAGGGCTTTGAACACTATTTGAAAATTATTGGTCTACCGTTCGCCTCCGGGGTAATTGTGGTCTAGTGTGCCTCTGACATTAAGGCCAGATTCATCAAACATTTACGGAACCACTTACGAAACTACTTTCTTCAGTCATGGCAACTTTGTTTACATATATTAAACAGCTAATTAGGTTGGATGAACAGCTGATGCACAGCACTGTGGATAAGGGCAAGGAACAGGGATATGAGGACAAGGAGCTGGGGTATGAGGACAAGGAGCTGGGATATGAGGACAAGGAGCAGGGATATGAGGACAAGGAGCTGGGATATGAGGACAAGGAGCTGGGATATGAGGACAAGGAGCAGGGATATGAGGACAAGGAGCTGGGGTATGAGAACAAGGAGCTGGGGTATGAGGACAAGGAGCTGGGGTATGAGGACAAGGAGCTAGGGTATGAGGACAAGGAGCTTGGATATGAGGACAAGGAGCTGGGGTATGAGGACAAGGAGCAGGGATATGAGGACAAAGAGCTGGGGTATGAGGACAAGGAGCTTGGATATGAGGACAAGGAGCTGGGATATGAGGACAAGGAGCTGGGATATGAGAACAAGGAGCTGGGGTATGAGAACAAGGAGCTGGGGTATGAGGACAAGGAGCTGGGGTATGAGGACAAGGAGCTAGGGTATGAGGACAAGGAGCCTCCTCGTCTGCATAAGGACAATGAGTCTGAATATGAGGACAAGAAGCCAGGATATAAGGACAATTAGTCTGTATATAAGGATAAGGAGCTGGAATATGAAGACAAAGAGTTGTGATATGATATCAACGAGTTGGAATATGTTATCAACGAGCTGTGATATGATATCAACGAGCTGGGATATGTTATCAATGAGCTGGGATATGATAATAGGGTGAAGAAACGGCACCCAATCACTTGGACAATTTGGGTTTCAAAACAGACCCTACAAGATACTAGACCGTCGCTCTATCAACCACACAAAGTGGATTGTCGCTCAATTTAGACTTAAATTGTAAAATAAAAATGAAAACTTTAAAATAATAATAAGCTCTTGTACCAACGTTGTTGAATTCCTCTCTCGTTAGCCTTCTCGTCTCTTTTTACCTCCCATTTAATTGCCAGCTCACAATTTACAGAGAAACATTCATCATTTAAAACTGGGAAACATTCCTGCTTCATCAGATATATTTTCCTTCTTGTTTATTGCTCTATTGGGGTGAAAATTTTTAATTTTATTTCTTGTGTAAAACGATTGGACAATTATGAGGTTGTAGCTATTTATTTTGAGGTTTTGCATGCCTTTAAGATGATCGGGATTTAAATTGACTATACTTTAAAAGCATGTTTTTGTCCAATCATTTGGACTGGTTGATACAGTGACAGGCTGGCTTTTTCCAGGTCTGTGTTCGATCCTCGATGGAACAAGTGGTTGGGTACCGTTTCTAACCTCCGTTCTGCCCCAGCACCTCGTTCTCCTTTCCCTTGCAAGTGGTATAAATTCGTAATGACCAAACCACACATCAGAAGATAAGAAACGACAACAATTCGGTCCGTCCAGGACGTGCCGAAACGTCTTCGTCTCCTCAACCTTTGATGTGTTGTTTTGTCATCATATCATCAGCCACGTTATTGTGACTCATCGTCTGCTATATATTCGTATTTGCTTAAAACTTTCTCCTTATAATTATCTTACTTTTTAACATCTTAAAAGCTCCATGGAGTTTGTTTTTATCTTGGGTGTTGAATCCTTCCACCAGTCGTGGTATTTAGAATGACCTTTGTTCCTCCTTCACTGAGCTGTTCTTAGTGATGTAATGACCTTCTTGGGTCGTACTTCAGGTTATAATTGCTTCACCACACAAACATCTTCTTCAACTTTGTAAGCTCAAGCTGCTCCACCCACGGCTTACCTTCTTGAAATTTAAATTAAATAAGTTTATTGAGGTTTACTGAGGAACCTTAAGCTATTCTCACCCTCATACAGAACAACGAGTTCATAAATATATTGGTTTGTCTCTGAAGCTTCTCACTCATCAGCTTAACTCTTCGCTACTCTCCGAAGCTTGACAGCTCGCGTCAGCTGTCCAGGCTGGTGACATAATCACCGTAACTGGTTCACTGGACGCTGTTCTCAAAAGAGATATACTTGGCTCAAGTCACTAAGTTCACTGAGAAAAACCGTTGGAGCGGTGATGAGAGAATGAACCTGTGAGGTGGATTTCCCAAGATTAGGGGCCATGCGGTGGACGTTCCCAGGATTAGGGGCCATGCGGTGGGTGTTTCCCAAGATTAGGGGCCATGCGGTGGGTGTTCCCAAGATTAGGGGCCATGCGGTGGGTGTTCCCAAGATTAGGGGCCATGCGGTGGGTGTTCCCAGGATTAGGGGCCATGCGGTGGGTGTTCCCAGGATTAGGGGCCATGCGGTGGGTGTTCCCAGGATTAGGGGCCATGCGGTGGGTGTTCCGAGGATTAGAGGCCATGCGGTGGGTGTTCCCAGGATTAGAGGCCATGCGGTGGATGTTCCCAGGATTAGAGGCCATGCGGTGGGTGTTCCCAGGATTAGAGGCCATGCGGTGGGTATTCCCAGGATTAGAACCTACGCGCTGGATATTCCCAGATTTGAACCAAGACCATGAATTATAAACCTATGAAGAGCACCATCAAGACCTACCATGTATCTTGAACTTATTTAATCAAATTTAACATCGATCAGCGATTGGAGTCTTTGATGATGTACAATAAGGCAGAATGTTGTGACCAAGAGAGCGGAAGGTAGATTGCTGAATCCTCCGACAGGCGCATACTGCAATGTCATTTGAGGAGGCCTTGTCGAGGACCGGGCCGCGGGATCGCTGAGCCCCGAAATCATCGCAAGGTAAGGGGGCTTGACTGAATATCATTATGATTCAAATCAAAAGTCTCTCGAGTCTTCTGCAGGTTCCGTAATTCATATTTGTAGAGTGTTTGATATTATAATATCTCTCACTCTGAAGAGATGCATATGAAGATATTCACAGAATGACTTTCCAATTTTCCGAGGATACGAAATTGAACCTTTTTTGCCTTCTAGAGATGTCTCTTCTAGAAATAAGTCTCTTCTAGAGTAAGTCACTTCTTGAGGTAAGTTTAACTGGTCCTGGTTCGAGTGCTGGAAATCAACTACAGTTGGTTTCNCCTGCTCATCATGGGGGACTTCAATCACGAAGGATTGATTGGGGAGAACAAGGAACCGCATGGCGGCGAGGATACGTGGAGAGCCAAACTACTGGAGGTGGTGACTAGAAACTTCTTAACCCAGCATGTCAGAGAACCCACAAGGATGAGAGGAAATGACGAACCAGCGAGACTCGACCTGGTCTTCACCCTGAACGACTCTGACATAAGAGAAATCGGTTTTGAGGCCCCAGTAGGGATGAGCGACCACAGTGTATTGGAGTTTGATACCTGATTGAAGAAGGGTTATTGAACTCGAGGAGAGATACTGAAACCAAAAGGTTAGCATACCGAAAGGGAAACTATGAGGAGATAAGAAAATTCCTAACAGACATAGCATGGGAAACAGAGCTCAGGGAAAAGACGGCCCAAGATATGATGGACTACATCACGCAAAAGTGCAAGGAAGCAGCAAACAAGTTTGTCCCAGCCCAAAGGAAAACAGTGAAATGAAGATGAGAAACCCATGGTTTAATCAGAGATGTAGGCTAGCTAAGCAACAAAGTAAAAGGGCATGGAGAAACTATAGGAATAACAGGACACTGGAGAGCAGAGAAAGATACCAAATGCCAGGAATGAATATGTCAGGATGAGAAGAGAGGCGGAAAGACAATACGAAAACGACATCGCAAGCAAGGCAAAGACTCAGCCTAAATTGCTGCATAGCCACATCAGGAGAAAAACAACAGTAAAGGAACAGGTTATGAAATTAAGGATAGGGGCAGAAGGATTCACTACAACGACAAGGAAGTATGTGAGGAACTGAATAAGAAATTCCAAGAGGTCTTCACCTTAGAGCAAGGAGAAATCCCAGAGTTAAGAGAGAGGGATAGCTAACCAGGAACCACTGGAAGAGTTTGAGATTACAAGCGGGGAAGTAAGAAAGTGTTTACTAGAGTTGGATGTGACAAAGGCTATAGGCCCAGATGGAATCTCCCCTTGGATACTTAAGGAAGGAGCAGAAGAACTGTGCCTACCACTCTCCATAGTGTATAACAAATCTCTGGCAACAGGGGAACTGCCAGAAATTTGGAAAGCAGCTAATGTAGTCCCGATATACAAGAAAGGGGATAGACAGGAGGCACTGAATTACAGGCCAGTGTCCCTAACCTGCATACCATGCAAGCTGATGGAGAAGATTGTGCGAAGAAAGCTAGTGGAGCACCTGGAGCGAAAGAACTTTGTAACACAGCACAACATGGATTCAGGGATGGCAGGTCCTGCCTCACAGGGTTACTTGAATTCTACGACCAGGCAACAAAAATAAGGCAAGAAAGAGAAGGGTGGGCAGACTGCATATTTTTGGATTGTCAGAAAGCCTTTGATACAGTGCCACACAAGAGGCTAGTGAAAAAGCTGGAGATGCAGGCTGGAGTGAAAGGGAAGGTACTCCGTTGGATACAGGAGTACCTAAGCAACAGGAGACAAAGAGTCAGTGTGAGGGGTGAGGTCTCAGATTGGCGAGACGTTACGAGTGGAGTCCCGCAGGGGTCAGTCCTTGGACCTATACTGTTTCTGATATATGTAAATGATCTCCCAGAGGGTATAGAATCGTTTCTCTCAATGTTTGCCGATGATGCAAAAATTATGAGGAGGATTGAAACTGAGGACGATAGTAGGAGGCTACAAGACGACCTAGACAGACTGAGTGAATGGTCCAACAAATGGCTGTTGAAGTTCAACCCGAGTAAATGCAAAGTAATGAAACTAGGCAGTGGAAACAGGAGGCCAGACACAGGATACAGAATAGGAGATGAAGTACTTAATGAAACGGACAGAGAGAAAGATCTAGGAGTTGATATCACACCAAACCTGTCTCCTGAAGCCCACATAAAAAGGATAACATCTGCGGCATATGCGAGGCTGGCTAACATCAGAACAGCGTTCAGGAACCTGTGTAAGGAATCATTCAGAATCTTGTACACCACATATGTAAGACCAATCCTGGAGTATGCAGCCCCAGCATGGAGCCCGTACCTTGTCAAGCACAAGACGAAGCTGGAAAAAGTCCAAAGGTATGCCACTAGACTAGTCCCAGAACTAAGAGGCATGAGTTACGAGGAAAGGCTGCGGGAAATGCACCTTACGACACTGGAAGACAGAAGAGTAAGGGGAGATATGATCACAACCTACAAAATCCTCAGAGGAATCGACCGGGTAGACAAGGACAAACTATTCAACACTGGGGGGACGCGAACAAGGGGACACAGGTGGAAACTGAGTACCCACATGAGCCACAGAGACGTTAGAAGGAACTTTTTCAGTGTCAGAGTAGTTAACGGATGGAATGCATTAGGCAGTGATGTGTTGGAGGCTGACTCCATACACAGTTTCAAGGGTAGATATGATAGAGCCCAGTAGGCTCGGGAATCTGTACACCAGTTGATTGACAGTTGAGAGGCGGGACCAAAGAGCCAAAGCTCAACCCCCGCAAGTACAAATAGGTGAGCAAATAGGTGAGCACACACACACACACACGCACAAACAAATCCAAATGGATTAATTATTTCAGTGAATGTCTTCCTTCTGGCAGAGTTAGTATTGATCTGCTGATGGTTCCAGCGGTTAGCGATCTGTCCTTCACTATCCTCGTATCATTAGTCCTCTCCTGTCCCGATGATCAAAGGGATTGTTCACCGTCCCTTCACTATCCTCCAATCACACCTTCTTGTCTGCATACTCTTCCTAAGGGCTTTTTTAAACGAACTAGCAATTTCAAGGAGAAAGTGCCAAGCCAAACAGCTTTAATTCTTACACCCAATGGAAAATTTGTCAGATTACCTTGATTGATCTTCAGTTTTATACTGTGGGGAATATATAGTTTCAATATATTTGTACTCCCGTGGCGCAGTGGTAAAACACTCGCCCGGCGCTACGCCAGTGCTTTAGCCTGGGTTCGTATCCTGGCTGGGGAGGATAGACTGGGCACCAATCCTTAACTGTTGCCTCTGTTCACCCAGCAGTGAATGGGTACCTGGTTGTTAAACCATTTGTCGGGTCGTATTTCGGCGAAAAATTAGGATTTTTAGGACCTGCCCGAAGCGCTATGCGTTTTAGTGGCTGTACAAGAATGTAAGAATTGTATATATATAAATAAAATAAAAATATCTAGATTATGAAGTGTAGACAGCAAAATAGCTTGAATATATAATTGTGTAAAGTAATAAATAATTTATGCTGAACGAAAATGCTTTAGCTAAGACGGGGATTTATGAGCAACGATTACCATAACGTCTTAAGTATTAGCAAGCCCAGCAAGTAATATTGGAAGCAGGTAGAACTATTATTTATATCTCGTCATTAATTTTTGCGAGGCTTCATGTTCACGTGCAGGAACATGACGCCTCGCCAAAATTAATGCAAAGGGAAGGGAATACAAACGGAAATAATACAGCCTAACCTTATCAACACAATATCTCTCCTCAGGCTAGGCTCGTTAAAGCGGCAACCAACCACAAGAAGAATTTATAAGTGTTAACACACTTTGTGTGTTAAAATTTACACCAAATTATATTTGCAAAAAAAGTAGTTTTTGGTCACAGAATGTTACAATGCATGAATAGGTTGAGGTCGACAGAAGCTTGGACAAGCAAAACCTGGGGATGGGTTTTGGCTCAAAGATACTACATTCGCTACTGCATTGGTATATCTTGAGATCTTGAGATGATTTCGGGGCTTTAGTGTCCCCCGCGGCCCGGTCCTCGACCAGGCCTCCACCCCCAGGAAGCAGCCCGTGACAGCTGACTAACACCCAGGTACCTATTTTACTGCTAGGTAACAGGGGCATAGGGTGAAAGAAACTCTGCCCATTGTTTCTCGCCGGCGCCTGGGATCGAACCCAGGACCACAGGATCACAAGTCCAGTGTGCTGTCCGCTCGGCCGACCGGTTCCCTGGTATCATTAATAAACTGTTATAATTACCCATTCTCAGAGCTCCTAATTTAAGCAACATTTAAACTTTGTTTATAAATGTCCAAAAAGTCATTAGAGAAGGTTATCATACTTCAGAGATTACTTTGCTTTATTAAGCTGGAGGTTGATAATTGAATGAGAGTGTGTGATATCAAGTGCTTAGGCAATATTCATTCTCCGACCGTTAGTCTGTCGATTATTTCCATTTTGCTGGTCTGGATAATTCTGGTGATGGCCTGGTTATGTAAAAGTATTATATCTATAATAGTACTTGGATGTTGTTTGTGCATTGCCAGACACCTTCAAAGAGATGTTGTCTTACCTATATATTAAGATCGTTGTAGTTGTAAAGACACAAAGCTACAGAGTGGCATGCCAAGGCTCTATATCACTGCACTTGGTGCTAATCCTTAACATTTCGCTTCTGTTCATGAACTAAAGCTTACCATGAACTATAAGAAGTGAAGGTTCTGAGCTTACTAAAGGGAGTCGGAAGCCGTCTGTTCCTGTACCCACCTGTTGTAACCAAAAAAATGAAACCCAATGTGTCTTTTAACCTTTCCAAGGCACCTCTATGGTAGTCCGAACATTCAAAGTCCACATCTAAATCTTCTGCCTAAATAGCACCTCTGTTAATATTACGATATTATTAGAATGGTGAATAATTTATAAAAGAAATATTCGCTCATTTCACACACTTGGAAAGTATACTTGTATGATAAAGATCTTCGAAACGAGGAATATATGAAAATAAGTTTAATCTTTAGTTTCTTTTTAACTCATATTTTTCCTTCGCTTTTTTAGTTGCTAGATGAATTACACAAAAATATATACTGATTAAGTCTGAGTAGTTTGTTCTCAAACTTTACTCAACATTTAAATAAAGAAATCCGGAATTTCGAAAGGTATTTATCCGTCAAAATGTTCCCGTTTGAGTTTGCTAAGCTCTTCTGCTCGAGCGGGATCATCTAAGAGCACAATGGCGCCCAAATGATGGACATTAACTCCAATATGATGGACAATGGCGCCCATATAATGGACAATGGCGCCCATATGATGGACAATGGCGCCCATATGATGGACAATGACGCCCATATAATGGACAATGGCGCCCATATAATGGACAATGACGCCCATATAATGGACAATGACGCCCATATAATGGACAATAGCGCCCATATAATGGACAATGGCGCCCATATGATGGACAATGGCGCCAATATGATGGATAATGGGGCCCATATGATAAACAATGGCGCTCATATGATGACCAATGGGGCCTATATAAATAAATAAATAATAAATAATAAATTTGTATTCAAGAAAAGTACATACATAGTTGATTTACAAACATAATGTTGGATTTATATATATAGAGCTAGTACATACAATACCTAAAGCCACTAATACGCATAGCGTTTCGGGCAAAATTGTCCATATGATAACAATGGCGCCTATATGATGTACAATGGCACCCATATGAGGGACAATGGCACCCATATGATAAACAAAGGTGCCAATATGATGGACAAATAAAACCTTCAACCAAAAACTTTGGTCTCTTCTGATTTATTGGCCGCTTGCTGTAGAGGTATTTATGTGATTTTATGTATTTATTTTATTGTTTATTTGATTGTGATTGTGTATTTATGTGATTGTCTACATGTAATAGTTGGTTGGTGTTTGACTTAAGGCCAATAGCTTATGAGCCTCTGAAAGGGTGTTCAGGCCACCACAAGTTCAATCAAGTACACTTTATTCCAGAACAGTGTAGAGTAATAAAGGAAACTCTTAGTGTGATTACACAGAAGAAAAGTATACATCTCAGTATACAAGTCGAGGCAGTAACAACCATTCTTAGTTGGTTTATTTGTTGAATATGTTTATTTTAGACCAATGAGATCTTCTCTGTGCTACTTCAAGCCCCTGATGAACTCTATGCTTATTTCTCTGATTCTCTCTCTCTCTCTCTCTCTCTCTCTCTCTCTCTCTCTCTCTCTCTCAACCTTTTCCTTGCATGATTCACTATGTCTCACCTTCGCTCTGTCCCTCACAAAGAAAACAAATTCTTTGAATTTGCAAAGAATAAGTCACAATATCGAGACTCAAATTGTCTCACCCAACATGCACATCTGAAAATATAGTGACGATATTTTGATCCGTCGTGGACCATCATCTACTTCACCATTTGATAATGGTCCGAGATGGACCGAAACGTCGTTTTTCTCTATTTTCAGACGTGTGGGCTGTATGTCTGATGGATTTCTTCGCGTATATCAAATCCAAAAAAGGGAAAACTAAATTTAATGGTTACGTGTTAACCATTCAAATACTAGTTAGTATTGCATCATTTATATAGCAGTAGCATTTACGTAAATTAGCATTTACGAACAATCTTACGAATAATCATTTACGAACAATCATCAAGCTACAACTTGTAAACCTATTATTTCCTGATAATTACAGGTATATGGGGGGATCGATAGCCGAAGCTACTCTATCCCTTTGAGATTTATTTTTTTCTTGTCTCAATAAACATACTTGAACTAAAACTTGAATTACAGGTAAGGCAAATATCAGGAAAGATCGATAAAGCATTACGACTATACGGCCCTTGAATGTGCGTTTAAGGAGTTGGGATTGGATGAAGAATAGGAATGGTAGTTGTTGGTTTTGGTTGCAATGGGGTAATATAGTAAGTTGAATCAATTTACCTATTTTATTTTTTAAAGAAATTTAATGTTTCTGTGTTGGGAGGTGTTTCGTAATTAATTTGTTCGCTATTTGCCTGCAGTGCGTCAGAAGGAGGTGGTGTGAGGGGTGAGGATTGGCTGATCGACTCCAATCAGCTGCAGTGATTGGAGTTTTGAGTTTTACAGAAACATGTGTTATATATATAAAGTAGAATTCTTATTTCTTGTTCGTTAAGGTTATTCTGTTATCTGTTATTCTCATAAACTATTTTCTTTCCTATCTTTTCCTTTCCTTCCTCTCTCTCTCTCTCTTCTCTCAGTGGTTCCTTCTTCCCCTCATTCCTTCCTCCCTCCCCTTATTCTCTCACCACTTCTTCGTATTTCCCATCTCCTTCTTTACCAAATCACCTCTTTCCTCCTAACCGAATCTCTCCTCTGACTGGGTTTATTCCGTTACGCAGGCCACATAACCCCACAACCCACAACCATTGCCTCACTGTGTATAACCCCACAACCATTACCTCTCCCCACAGATCCCAGCCATGTTGTGACCAAGACAAAGGTCTTCGTCGCCAACAACACCGCGTCTACTAAGGACGGTGAGAATCACCTTTGCTAACACCTCTGTTCTTCACCATTTCCTGTAGTACCTGTATTTTTATAATATATATATATATATATATATATATATATATAATATATATATATATATATATATATATATATATATATATATATATATATATATATATATATATGTCGTACCTAGTAGCCAGAACTCACTTCTCAGCCTACTATGCAAGGCCCGATTTGCTTAATAGGCCAAGTTTTCATGAATTAATTGTTTTTCGGCTACCTAACCTACCTAACCTAACCTAACCTAACTTTTTCGGCTACCTAACCTAACCTATAAAGATAGGTTAGGTTAGGTTAGGTAGGGTTGGTTAGGTTCGGTCATATATCTACGTTAATTTTAACTCCAATAAAAAAAATTGACCTCGTACATAATGAAATGGGTAGCTTTATCATTTCATAAGAAAAAAATTAGAGAAAATATATTAATTCAGGAAAACTTGGCTTATTAGGCAAATCTGGCCTTGCATAGTAGGCCAAAAAGTGAGTTCTGGCTACTAGGTACGACATATATATATATATATATATATATATATAATGTTTAGTGTAGTAGTTTTTACATTTTATACTTTTTTCTTCTGTATTAGTTTTTATGGCAAATCAATGTGTTTTTTTTCTTGGCCATTTGACCCAACCACTTGGGCTGGACGGTAGAGCGACAGTCTAGCTTCTTGCAGGTCGGCGTTCAATCCCCGATTGTTCAAGTGATTAGGTGCTGTTTTAGTTCTCTGTACTATCATGGATCTTTAGCCTCATTTCCCTTGCTAGTTCTATGTTTTCGTAATGGCTTAGTGCTTATTCCCGATTTCCAGACACCTTACCTCTGTGTCTGGTTGTGCTTGAATGATGTATTTTAACTAGTGTTATACCTACCTTGCTCCCACTAGCAGGTCGGGATCAGTTAGTGTCGTAGCTATAATCCCCTGAGATAATGATTGGGATAATGGTGTTATCCAAGAATATTCTCGATATTCAGTTAGAGTTCGTATTACCCGCCACCACAGTGTGAACAATATCAGCTTCACGCTGACGCACTCGATAACACCTCTGCTCCAAACATGATATCACTTCCCACATGTCATCTTAAACACCAGAGAACAAATCCCCCTGTTTTGGAAACACAGTAGTTAATCTGTGAACCAAATTGTTTGGTACTATAGTAGACTTGTGGTCTATATATGATATAATTAGGTGTCTCGTATGGAGAAATAGGCCTACCCTAGTTTGCTTCATATGTTTGTAAGTATCGTCACTTCCTTTATACTGAGATAACGCAACAAGCTTAAATAAATGATCCCATAATTATCATTGTTTACACCTTGGAAGTAACTGACACAATTATATGTTGATAAGTGACTAAAGTCTCCCTCCCTCCCTCCTTCCTCTGTTATTCCTCTCCTTCCTCCGTCACCTCTCTCTCTCTCTCTCTCTCTCTCTCTCTCTCTCTCTCTCTCTCTCTCTCTCTCTCTCTCTCTCTTCCTCCTCTACGTAGGCACCATATCAGTGTATCAATTCTGAGTATCAAAACCTGCACTAGTATATGGGATCCACAAACATCTGCCTCGACAGGTCAGTAAATGTCTCTCTTGCGAGAGTCATGCCAGGCATATGACAGTCACGCATGCATATGCCAGGCATATGACAGTCACGCATGCATATGCCAGGCATGCTACGCATACGTCTTCCCGTAATCCATAAGCCAAATGCCATCCCAATAAATGCATTTCGATATCCACCGATACTAAGCCATTTATCTTCATTATTCTCTTGGTGTGTCAGATTATGATGTCTGGCGGGTAGCATCGTCTGTCTTTTCTCCGTTGCAAATGCAACTTGCTAAAATCAGCTGCGGGTAATTCGGCCACTAGTCGTTGAATGATGGGGTGGAGTGTAACTATGATTAACGAGGAGTTATTACTGCAACTTTGAGCACTTCAAGACTCGAGTGTAACTTCAACTCTTAAGTATATTATCTACTTCAAGTACTCAAGTGTTAAGTGAAGACCGACTGTCAGGAGATGTTTCTTAAGCATTAAGTTACCACTAACACTTTAAACATTAGTGATACCACAGAAAATATAAACATTAGGGATATCAAAATTACAATCAACATTAGGGCTACTACAATCACTATCAACATTACAGCTACCACAATCACTATCAACATTAGAGCTACCACAATCACTATCAACATCAGGGCTACCACAATCACTATCAACATTAGGGCTACCACAATCACTATCAACATTGGGCTACCACAATCACTATCAACATTAGGGCTACCACAATCACTATCAACATTAGG
>WNGS01169217.1:24710699-24731656 GCA_020271785.1 Procambarus virginalis
CGGACGGCCGTTTGTGCCAGGAGATAGTTACCAAATACCTATATCTAGTGGAGAGTAATGGCAGATACTTGTCGGGAAACTGCGCTGGGACACGACTCACTTCTGGGAAACAGCGTGCATGTAATCGCATCTGGTTGAGAGTGACAGGCAATTTATTTCATTATTCGTTTTATCGGGTACAGGAAACCTGTTTATCGAGGTTCCTAAAGTCGAACAACTGTCTCACTCCAGAACTCAATCCCATATCAATTGCTAACACACCGCGTACAGATTTACTGATAGGTCAACAGAGGCATTAGGTGAAAGAAAATGTGCCTAACCCTTTCTGTCCCATCCGGGAATCAAACCTGGGCTTCGCGGAGTGTGAGTCGAAAGGGTAGCATAGCGACAGTCGTCCAATTAAGCAACGCTTAAGCGTACGAAAAAAATAGTATACCGGCTCTTGTATACTAAAAAATCAATCATATTCATTTCAAAGAAAATCGTCCACTCTATTCATGGGCCTCCAACACATCAATGCTTAACGCATTTTATTTGTTAACTTCTCTGACACTGAAAATCTATTCAAGGAGGGATATGAGGACAAGAGCTGGGATATGAGGACAAGAAGCTGGGATATGAGGACAAGGAGCTGGGATGAGGACATGGAGCTGGGACATAAGAACAAAGAGCTGGGATATGAGGACAAGGAGCTGGGATATGAGGACAAGGAGCTGGGATATTAGGATAAGGAGCTGGGATATGAGGACATGGAGCTGGGATATAAGAACAATGAGCTGGGATATGAGGACAAGGAGCTGGGATATGAGGACAAGGAGCTGGTATATGAGGACTAGGAGCTGGGATATGAGGACAAGGAGCTGGGATATAAGGGCAAGGAATGGGATATGAGGACAAGGAGCTGGATATAAGGGCAAGGAACTGGGATATGAGGACAAGGAGCTGGATATGAGGACAGGAACTGGGATATGAGGACAAGGAGCTGGATATGAGGACAAGGAAACTGGGATATGAGGACAAGGAGGATGGATATGAGGACAAGGAAACTGGATATGAGGACAAGGAGCTGGGATATAAGGACAAGGAACTGGATATGAGGACAAAGAGCTGTTATTTGAGAACAAGGAGCTGAGATATAACGAAGGAGTGAAGGAAAGATGCCCAACACTTCGACATCTGAAATTGAACTCGACCATCATTAGCGAGATCCTCGATTTGCAACCAGTCCAAGTGGTTCAATGAGGTTCGAACCCACGTCCGGATGAACCCAGACGCGCTTTAGTCGACTGCGTCACGATATTAATCATGTCGTGAGGGGTGATAGCAGCAACAGGACTGCGGTGACAACAGGCAACAGGAGTGCCGTTGATAGCAGCAACAGGAGTACAGTGACAATAGCAACAGCAGCTGTGCAAGTGGAAGCATCCACAACAAGAGCAGCGGGGTCTGGGAACAACAGCAGCAGCAGCAGCAGCAGAAGGAGTAGCATCAGCAGCCACAACATTAATACGAAAACTTTATATGATAGCTATATTAAGGAAGACAGGAAGCCATGAGCATAACTCTCATCCTGTAATTGTACTTAGGTAATTACATTGGTAATTGCACAACCCAACACCCCCCCACACCCCCCCCCACACACACACACACACACACACACAAGACACACAATTTCTGGACAAGCAGCAGGAATGGTCGAACAAACTGCCTCACCCTGTTAGAGTTTATTAACCCAAGCAAATGTAATGTAATGAAGATAGGGGTAGGAAGCAGGAGACCAGATACAAGGTATCATTTGGGAGATGAAATACTTCAAGAGTCAGAGAGAGAGAAAGACCTGGCGGTTGATATCACGCCAGACCTGTCCCCTGAAGCTCATATCAATGAAGGATAACATCCACAGCATATGCAGGTTGTCTAACATAAGAACGGCCTTTAGAAACTTGTGTAAGGAATCTTTCAGAACATTATATACCACATATGTCAGACCAATCCTGGAGTATGCGGCTCCAGCATGGAGTCCATATCTAGTCAAGCATAAGACTAAACTGGAAAAGGTTCAAAGGTTTGCCACCAGACTAGTACCCGAGCTAAGAGGTATGAGCTACGAGGAGGACTACGGAAATTGACCCTCACTTCGTTGGAAGACAGAAGAGTTAGGGGGGACATGATCACACATTCAAGATTCTCAAGGAATCGACAGGGTTGATAAAGACAGGCTGTTTAACACAAGGGGCCCACCGCACTAGGGGACACAGGTGGAAACTGAGTGCCCAAATGAGCCACAGAGATATTAGAAAGAACTTTTTGGTTGACACAATGGAATGCATTAGGAAGTGATGTGGTGGAGGCTGACTCCATACACAGTTTCAAGTGTAGATATGATAGAGCCCAGTAGTCTCGGGAATCTGTACACCAGTTGATTGGCAGTTGAGAGGCGGGACCAAGAGCCAAAGCTCAACCCCCGCAAGCACAAATAGGTGAGTACAAATAGGTGAGAACACAAACACACACACACACCACACACACACACACACACACACACCACACACACACACACCACATACACACACACACACACACACACACACATACACACACACACACACACACACACCACACACACACACACACCACACACACACACACACACACACACACACACACACACACACACACACCCCACCACACACACAACACATACACACACAACACACACACACACACATACACACACACACAAACACACAAACACACACACAAACACCACACACACCCACACACACACACACACACACACACTATTTCATCAATGTAAGGTGATAAACTAGACGGAGGAAATAGGAGGCCAGACACTGGATACCGAAAGGGAGATGAATTCCTTCACGAAACGGACAGAGAAAGATCTGGGAGTTGATATCACGCCAAACCTGTCTCCTGAAGCTCACATAAAAAGAATAACATCGGTGGCGTATGCGAGGTGGCTGGCTAACATCAGAACTGCTTCAGAAACCTGTGTAAGGAATCTTTCAGAACCTTGAATATCACGTATGTAAGGCCAATCCTGGAGTATGCGTCCCAGCAAGGAGTCCGTACCTTGTCAAGCACAAGCCGATGCTGGAAAAAGTTCAGAGGTATGCCTCTAGCCTAGTCCCAGAACTAAGAGGCATGAGTTACGAGGAAAGGCTGAGGGAGCGGCATCTCACGTCGCTGGAAGACAAAAGAGCCCGAGGAAACATGATCACCACATACAAAATTCTCAGGGGAATTGACAGGGTGGACAAGGATGGATTATTTAACACGGGTTGGTATTCGCTCAAGGGGACAAAGGTGGAAGCTGAGTACCCAAATGAGCCACAGAGACAATAGAAGGAACTTTTACAGTGTCAGAGTAGTTAGTAAATGGAATGCCCTAGGAATTGATGTGGTGGAGGCTGACTCCATACACAGTTTCAAATGCAGACGTGATAGAGCTCGAGAAGCTCAGAAATCTGTAAACCAGTTGATAGACGGTTGAGAAGCGGGAAAAATGAGCCATACCTCAACCCCCGCAATCACAACTAGGTGAGTACACTCACTTGGACCGTCCTCACGCGGTCTGGGCACCCTCCCCCCCCCCTCCACAAGAAGGGAAGGGAACTATGAGGAGAAAGCGCCAAGCCATTACGACTATATAGCACTGGGAAGGGGTCAGGATAAGGATTTGGGATGGGATGGGGGGGGGGGTGAAGGAATGGTGTCCAACCACTTGGATGGTCGGGAATTGAACGCCGACCTGCATGAAGCGAGACCATCGCTCTACCGTCCAGTCCAAGTGGTAGGACCCCCTCCACAAGAACGAACAGCCCTCGATACACACATTGCTAAATAACTCGGCCCACACTAATGAACTTTACACAAATGAGGTCGACGACGTTTGAGTCCATCCTGGACCCTTATCAAGTCATGTACAGAGTACTGATCGGACCGAAACATGGTCCCTTACATATATGTAGGCTCACGGCATGAGGAGTAGCGATGACAGCTGACTCCGTCCAGCTCAGCCACTTGGGCTGGACGGTAGAGCGACAGTTTCGCTTCATGCAGGTCGGCGTTCAATCCCGACCGTCTAAGTGGATGTGCACTATTCCTTTTCCCCCCGTCCCATCCCAAATCCTTATCCTGATCCCTTCCCAGTGCTATATAGTCGTAATGGCTTGGCACTTTCTTCTCATAGTCCCTTCATTTCCAGGTTGCAATTCTTTTGACCATGTGGTGGAACAGGTGGCTAGAACTCCTCTGGAAACATCCAGGGCACAGGTTCGAACCCCCATCAAAGCTCCTGTGGATTTGTTTATGTATGTAGTAGACATCCTGCAGTCTTGGGAGACTATGGCGTTGCGCTCTGATTGTCGAGGCTGGCGTGTCCTCTCCAGGGCGCAACGCCTCGCCAGGGACTGCTTCTGTGCTAGATAAATCCACTACGGGCTCACCATAGCCCGTGCTACTTGCCCCGCTCCTTTGCCAGGTAAGTTACGGGCTCACCATAGCCCGTGCTACTTGTCCCGCTCCTTTGCCAGGTAAGTTACGGGCTCACCATAGCGCGTGCTACTAGGAACTTGTTCCGAGTAGCTGAATCTATAACAACAACAACAGCCTCGCCAGGGCACAAAGTCTCTCCATGACGCAGGACACCTATATATAATAGGGCCAACAACGGTAGTGGGCATCTGTACACTGCTGAAGTTGGTGCTGAATGTCGGCCCAGCACAAGGAAGAAAAGGTACGACCAGTGACCAGATAATATGTGTGTGTGTGTGTGGTTAAGGTCGTAAAAGCTTGGGAGGGCAATTACCTGGAAGATCAACGTTGGTCTGGCCAGCTCAGGGAGGAGTTTGATGGTGATGGTACTAGTGTCACGCCTCGGTGAAGATGGCGTGATGACGCATTAACAACGAAGAAGACAAGGAGAGTTGTATTTCGTTACGATTGGTTTAACAATTTATCTGGTGACGTGATATCATCTTGTCGCCAAAGAAATACTGCAATAAACGAAAAAATATATTTCACAAAGTATTACAAAATAAATATAGGAAATACATAAATAAAAATATATATATTAAATAAAACAATTTCAGAGGTAAATACTCAGTGTTGCCATAAACAATATTTCTTTATCAGCCGAAAAGTGAAAACATTTCAGTCCATTCTGGACCATTATCACTACTTAATAATGTTCCTGAAATGACAGAAACGTCGTCACTTCTGTTATATCTAGATGTGTCTGTTGGTCATCTTAAATCCTTTTAAACAATCATTTCACAAACGTGGTTGTGTTGATTGTAAGGTCAAATAGGCTATAGAAATACCGGAAATTTTTGTAACCAAGTGATGGCGAATACAGGCACGACTGAAGTCTTGTTACAGTTGCTTGGTATATGGATGCTAATTGATGTTGGATTACGATTGTCTTTAGCGTCAGTGAGCATACATGTGATCCTACGTGTGTGTATACACACACACACACACACACACACACACACACACACACACACACACACTTTCAAGGTGAGGACTAAATTGAAAAGCGAGAGGCTCAAAAGGTTTACTTATGCAAAAGAGTGGATGAACGCCTGCGTGACCGTGCTGAGACCGTGTCTAACCCCAGACCGTGTCCACCCCTAGACCGTGTCCACCCCCAGACCGTGTCCACCCCTAGACCGTGTCTAACCCCAGACCGTGTCCACCCCTAGACCGTGTCCACCCCCAGACCGTGTCCATCCCCAGACCGTGTCCACCCGCAGACCGTGCCCACACCCAGACCGTGTCCACCCCCAGACCGTGCCCAGACCGTGTCCACCCCCAGACCGTGCCCAGACCGTGTCCACCCCCAGACCGTGCCCACCCCCAGACCGTGTCCACCCGCAGACCGTGCCCACCCCCAGACCGTGTCCACCCCCAGACCGTGTCCACCCGCAGACCGTGTCCACCTCCAGACCGTGTCCACCCCCAGACCGTGTCCACCCGCAGACCGTGTCCACCTCCAGGCCGTGTCCACCCCGGCTGAGAGACACGGTACATTAAGAAACACGACGTAGCAAAGAAACTTGAAGAAAAAGCAGAATTACCAGAGAAATATAATTACATTTATACTGTTGTGATTTTGAAGTAAAGAGCATTGAGCAAAATTATTTAACAATTAAAAAAAAAAACGAAAGTGGTGTATTGTTCAACTAAAACACTTTCTTTGACAGGTTGTATTCATGTTTGACAGGATGTATTCATGTTTGACAGGTTGTATTCATGTTTGACACGTTGTATTCATGTTTGACACGTTGTATTCATGTTTGACACGTTGTATTCATGTTTGACAGGTTGTATTCATGTTTGACAGGTTGTATTCATGTTTGACACGTTGTATTCATGTTTGACACGTTGTATTCATGTTTGACAGGATGTATTCATGTTTGACAGGTTGTATTCATGTTTGACACGTTGTATTCATGTTTGACAGGTTGTATTCATGTTTGACACGTTGTATTCATGTTTGACACGTTGTATACATGTTTGACAGGTTGTATTCATGTTTGACACGTTGTATTCATGTTTGACACGTTGTATTCATGTTTGACACGTTGTATTCATGTTTGACACGTTGTATTCATGTTTGACACGTTGTATACATGTTTGACACGTTGTATTCATGTTTGAAACATGGCATTCATGTTTGACAGGCTGTATTCATGATTGAAACGTTGTATTCAAATGTATTCTCTTATATAGATAAGATAAATGTTTTTGGTCCACCACAAATCGAGAATATGTTGTATATATTGGCAACAAAGCATGTTTCCCTCGTATAAAAAATCCCTGAAAATTATTTTCAATAAATTCATGATCAAATTAGCAACAAAACTCTTGTTGAAAAAGTTACAATAACATAGATGAAAATTGGATGTTTAACCCACATGTCTGAAAAATAAAGAAACAACGTTTCGGACCGTGCTAGACCATTATAAATTCCTGTGACCGAAACGTTGTTACTCCCTTTATTTTCAGATGTGAGAACTTTGGGTCTAAACTTCTAAATTAGGTGCGTCTTGGACCAAGACAATTGTCTTAATTTGCTATTTAAATAGCCAGTAAATACTATTGAAATTGTTATTTATTTATAAACTGTAAACAATTATTCAGGTATTGTGTAGAATAAAGAAGCATATATATATATACATATATATATATATATATATAACTATAGAACACTTTCCCACCAGAAGACTCGAACCCTAGCCAGCACAGAAGCCTTCCAGCCACTGGCATGACAGGTAACGCCTTAACCCACTGCACCATGCTCAGACCCTTAAAAGAGATGGTAATTTCGGGGCATTTCAACACCTCAACCACCATCTCCCAAGAGCACCAGAGCAAGTGAGGGGTCAAATTTACGTTTTTTCATCAAGTCCCTGTTGAATATGGGAAGACACTGTGTCTATGCAATGCCCAACTTGCCTAAACACGCAAGAGTAGTTATTCAACTATAGAACACTTTCCCACCAGAAGACTCGAACCCTAGCCAGCACAGAAGCCTTCCAGCCACTGGCATGACAGGTAACGCCTTAACCCACTGCACCATGCTCAGACCCTTAAAAGAGATGGTAATTTCGGGGCATTTCAACACCTCAACCACCATCTCCCAAGAGCACCAGAGCAAGTGAGGGTCAAATTTACGTTTTTTCATCAAGTCCCTGTTGAATATGGGAAGACACTGTGTCTATGCAATGCCCAACTTGCCTAAACACGCAAGAGTAGTTATTCAACTATAGAACACTTTCCCACCAGAAGACTCGAACCCTAGCCAGCACAGAAGCCTTCCAGCCACTGGCATGACAGGTAACGCCTTGGGAGATGGTGGTTGAGGTGTTGAAATGCCCCGAAATTACCATCTCTTTTAAGGGTCTGAGCATGGTGCAGTGGGTTAAGGCGTTACCTGTCATGCCAGTGGCTGGAAGGCTTCTGTGCTGGCTAGGGTTCGAGTCTTCTGGTGGGAAAGTGTTCTATAGTTGAATAACTACTCTTGCGTGTTTAGGCAAGTTGGGCATTGCATAGACACAGTGTCTTCCCATATTCAACAGGGACTTGATGAAAAACGTAAATTTGACCCCTCACTTGCTCTGGTGCTCTTGGGAGATGGTGGTTGAGGTGTTGAAATGCCCCGAAATTACCATCTCTTTTAAGGGTCTGAGCATGGTGCAGTGGGTTAAGGCGTTACCTGTCATGCCAGTGGCTGGAAGGCTTCTGTGCTGGCTAGGGTTCGAGTCTTCTGGTGGGAAAGTGTTCTATAGTTGAATAACTACTCTTGCGTGTTTAGGCAAGTTGGGCATTGCATAGACACAGTGTCTTCCCATATTCAACAGGGACTTGATGAAAAAACGTAAATTTGACCCCTCACTTGCTCTGGTGCTCTTGGGAGATGGTGGTTGAGGTGTTGAAATGCCCCGAAATTACCATCTCTTTTAAGGGTCTGAGCATGGTGCAGTGGGTTAAGGCGTTACCTGTCATGCCAGTGGCTGGAAGGCTTCTGTGCTGGCTAGGGTTCGAGTCTTCTGGTGGGAAAGTGTTCTATAGTTGAATAACTACTCTTGCGTGTTTAGGCAAGTTGGGCATATATATATATATATATATATATATATATATATATATATATATATATATATATATATATATATATATATATATATATATATATATATATTTTATTATATAAATTTATTTATATATAAATTTTTATTTATTTATAAACTGTAAACAATTATTCAGGTATTGTGTAGAATAAAGAAGCATATATATATATATACATATATATATATATATATATATATATATATATATATATATATATATATATATATATATATATATATATAAGTGTTGTGTTGGTTGACTCTTCAGAGGTTTCATTTTCTTTTCATTATATCTTCAACAAGAGATACGGCGCCACGGCTTCTCTAACGGTTTTGTTGAAGACATCATAAAAGAAAGGTGAAACGCCATGCAACCTCTGCAGAGTCAACTAACACAACACTTGTACCCCCTATTAGACTACTATTTTAAAGTAGTATTACAACTACTTTTCGACGGCTCATAAAACGGAGGAAAGGGTACTGAAAGATATTGTTGATTGGAACGTTATCTCTACAGACAAAAATCCGAAAATACAATTAACAATTTACTATAAAACCAAAAACACGGCCAATCTACTCATGAAAAACTCCCCAGACACCAAATAGAACACCTTGAAGGAAACCAACGCCGTCTATGCCTTTAAATGCCCACTTGGGGACTGTAAGCCCCAAAGAACTCAGTATATAGGCAAGACAACAACGTCTCTTTCCAGGCTATTAACAATGCATAAACAACAGGGAACCATCAAGGAACATATAATCTCTTCCCACAACCATACCATCACCAGAGAAATCTTAACAAACAACACAGAAATCATCGACAGGTACAGCGATAGCAGGCAGCTCGACATCAGCGAGGCACTACACATCAAAACTTCAACACCAGCAATCAACAGCCAATTAATGCACAACTATATTCTACCCACTTCAAGACCCCGAACGAATATGGAAGCGGCAAGAGGAAATATGGGCCAAGAGGCCTTCTCTAGTTACTTCCATCCATATGTTTTCATATCCAAGTTATACTCATTGTTCCGTGTTCTGTCTTGTGTTTGTCACAAGTTTGTTCACCTCACCCAAAACCTTTGTACTATATCACCTCACCCAATAGAGTATAAGTACAATGAATTTGTGTGTAAATAAAGTCTTTTAAAATGTAATAAGCCATTACGAAACGCGTTCAGGCGTCAGACCATAAATAAAAAGGAATGTTGGAGAATTGATATTTCCATTACCACCGACAGAGAAGAAAACCATAAGAAATATTCAGAAAAATCGTATTAGAATTCTTAATCATACGTTTTCGGTCATATTCAACAACTTTATATATATATATATATATATATATATATATATATATATATATATATATATATATATATATATATATATATATATATATATGAGGGCGAGAACTGCCAACGGCAGTCATTAAATAGTTAGAGAGGCAGTTCTCAAAACTAACTTTTCCCTCTCAAAGTTTAACGCTGTTGATGTGAATATAAAGATCTTGTGGTCGCGGCTTCGACTACCCAACAGCGTGACCTTTCTGGCCGTCGGAATATGAAGGCTAGTCATACCACTGGCGTATTTGGTCATACCACTGGCGTATTTGGTCATACCACTGGCGTATTGGTCATACCACTGGCGTATTTGGTCATACCACTGGCGTATTTGGTCATACCACTGGCGTATTTGGTCATACCACTGGCGTATTTGGTCATACCACTGGCGTATTGGGTCATACCACTGGCGTATTTGGTCATACCACTGGCGTATTTGGTCATACCACTGGCGTATTTGGTCATACCACTGGCGTATTAGTCATACCACTAGCGTATTTGGTCATACCACTGGCGTATTTGGTCATACCACTGGCGTATTTGATCATACCACTGGCGTATTTGGTCATACCACTGGTGTATTTGGTTATACCACTAATGTATTTTATCATACCACTGGCGTATTTGGTCATTCCACTGTCGTATTTGGTCATACCACTGGCGTATTTGGTCATACCACTGGCGTATTTGGTCACACCACTGGCGTATTTGGTCACACCACTGGCGTATTTGGTCACACCACTGGCGTATTTGGTCATACCACTGGCGTATTTGGTCACACCACTGGCGTATTTGGTCACACCACTGGCGTATTTGGTCACACCACTGGCGTATTTGGTCATACCACTGGCGTATTTGGTCACACCACTGGCGTATTTGGTCATACCACTGGCGTATTTGGTCATACCACTGGCGTATTTGGTCACACCACTGGCGTATTTGGTCATACCACTGGCGTATTTGGTCATACCACTGGCGTATTTGGTCATACCACTGGCGTATTTGGTCACACCACTGGCGTATTTGGTCATACCACTGGCGTATTTGGTCATACCACTGGCGTATTTGGTCACACCACTGGTGTATTTGGTCACACCACTGGTGTATTTGGTCACACCACTGGCGTATTTGGTCATACCACTGGCGTATTTGGTCACACCACTGGCGTATTTGGTCATACCACTGGCGTATTTGGTCACACCACTGGTGTATTTGGTCATACCACTGGCGTATTTGGTCACACCACTGGTGTATTTGGTCACACCACTGGTGTATTTGGTCACACCACTGGCGTATTTGGTCACACCACTGGCGTATTTGGTCATACCACTGGCGTATTTGGTCACACCACTGGTGTATTTGGTCACACCACTGGCGTATTTGGTCACACCACTGGTGTATTTGGTCACACCACTGGTGTATTTGGTCACACCACTGGCGTATTTGGTCACACCACTGGTGTATTTGGTCACACCACTGGCGTATTTGGTCACACCACTGGCGTATTTGGTCATACCACTGGCGTATTTGGTCACACCACTGGCGTATTTGGTCACACCACTGGCGTATTTGGTCACACCACTGGCGTATTTGGTCACACCACTGGCGTATTGGGTCATACCACTGGCGTATTTGGTCATACCACCGCTGCATGTGGTAGGGTCACTGTCTAAGGTATTCATACCACAGTTGACCATATTCATACCACAGTTGACCACATTCATACCAAAGATGAGTATAGTCATTCCATTGCTAAACATATTCATACCACAGTAGAACATATTCATATCACAGCTGAATGTATTCATATTACAGCTGAACATATTCATACCCCTACTGCAGCTGCTCATAGCTTTAGTGACTGTATAAATGTAAGTTAGAGCCTCTATAAAGCTGATAGCTCTTTCAGACAATATTGTCCTTTAAACAAAACCGCATTTAAACAATTAAATGATTTGAATTGATTGATGATCAATGACCATCAATGATTATTTGATCATTGATGACCGTCAATGATTTCTGTCATGATATTTCCTGGAATATTTTCCCATTCAACTCATGTCACCAGCTGGTGTTGTATTGTCCAAAGGAACATAATGTCATACTTGCGTTCTTCTGTGTCCTTGACATTTGAGTATGACTCGACATCTAGACTATAGGCGAGCGTTAAGAATATATCATTTATATATCATGCTCAAACGAATTCAGAACATGAGATATACGATATTGATCGTCCAAACATTGCAACTGTTCTGCTGTACTGCAATGCAACGAGATCAGGCAATCTCCCTCCAACAGGTTATATAATATATCACCCAATCTCTCAAGATAACAGGCAATTTCCTCACCAACTTCGTCATGGTTAAGGCTCCTCCTGCCGAGATGACAAGTTAGAGATAATCAACATGTCATGCATTTGCAAGTGTCGGGTTTGCAACGCTCGATGGAGTTCAATATTTTCTACTTTCAAGGACACGACTACAGTTGGCTGTAGGGAGTTAGGAGCTGGCGTCCACTAACTGAAAATATTAAATGCTTCTACACCAGGTGTTCTAAGGAGAAAAATTTCGAGTTCTAATTGTAGATGTTAAGGACTACAGGTTGACGTGATAGAGGTCTACGTGTAATTGTAGAGGGTTTACGTGTAGTTATAGATGGTTTACGTGTAATTGTAGTTGGTTTACGTGTAATTGTAGATGGTTTACGTGTAATTGTAGTTGGTTTACGTGTAGTGGTGATGATCTTCATGTGATAGTAAGGATTTAGGATGATAGTTGGGGGTCCTGCAGTGTGATTATGAAGGGGGTCTGTGTGTGTGGGGGGGGGGGGTCTGCTGATAGGGTTATGAGAGGCTGGTCTGCAGTATGTGTGTCTGACAGTAGAGGTACAAGTCTAGGTAATGAGCTTTATAATACAAAATATTGCTCTGCCCTCTACAATATGTATCATTATACATAATACTTGCAAACGTTGTCCTTCTATAGGTCACATGAAAACAGCTCGTATACCTGTAATGAAACAGTGGATTAATTAACTCAAGCCCGAATGTACTCCAAGCTGCCTCCATTTGAGAACATGATTGCTAATCGGCAAGCAACTCGCCTCTTGAAATATATTGAATCGTTAGGCAAAGCAACGACCTCTCCTTAACGCAATGCGACGACCAAACAACTCCGTAACGACCTGTGCCGCTACACCGATGCCCGCTTTATATATATATATAATATATATATATATATATATATATATATATATATATATATATACCCATGAAGACCCGGTAAGCTCTGGCAAAATCCCAAGGAATATATATATATATGCAGGCGATGAGTCACAATAACGTGGCTAAAGTATGTTGACCAGACCACACACTAGAAGGTGAAGGGACGACGACGTTTCGCTCCGTCGGGACCATTCTCAAGAGATATAATATGCTTCTCTTTGTGTATAAAGTGGAAGTATACTAAGGTATACAGAAAGCTGGTCAGTAAGCTGATGATAGCATCTATAGCCATGAGATTGACAGGTCTTGAGATCTATATCATAATAAACAGTCGTGTTACTCATAACCAAATATAATGTTAACTTTGGTATTATTATTTCTGTCATATTTCACTTCATCTACCGTCTAAACGTCGGTCATATTTCACTATACCACCTGTCTATTATCGATTATTTATTATCTTAAGCTTATCTGCGAATGCTAATGTCTCTCCATCTATTTTGTATCTATCTAACAGGCGTTGGGGTGACGGACGGCTGGTGGGGACAGAGACCGGAGTTCGGTCCAGCAGAATCGACGGTAACGGTACAGGAAGGAGAGACAGCTAAACTGCCTTGTGTCGTCCTCCATCTCAACGACAAGTCTGTGAGTATGTGTTTTTGTTGTGATACCGTTGATGACAATGTGAGTATCTCTGTTTTTGTTGTGATGCCGTTGATGACAATGTGAGTATCTCTGTTTTTGTTGTGATGCCCATGATGACAATGTGAGTATCTCTGTTTTGTTGTGATGTCGTTGTGACAATGTGAGTATCTCTGTTATTGTTGTGATGCCGTTGATGACAATGTGAGTATCTCTGTTTTTGTTGTGATGCCGTTGATGACAATGTGAGTATCTCTGTTTTTGTTGTGTGATGCCGTTGATGACAATGTGAGTATCTCTGTATTGTTGTGATGCCGTTGATGACAATGTGAGTATCTCTGTTTTTGTTGTGATGCCGTTGATGACAATGTGAGTATCTCTGTTTTTGTTGTGATGCCCCATGATGACAATGTGAGTATCTAGTTTTTGTTGTGATGCCGTTGATGACAATGTGAGTATCTCTGTTTTTTTGTTGTGATGCCCCATGATGACAATGTGAGTATATCTGTTTTTGTTGTGATGCCCCATGATGACAATGTGAGTATATCTGTTTTTGTTGTGATGTCGTTGATGATAATTGTTGTGAAAACTCTGATTTGCTCTATCCTCCTCAACAATACTGACGCTCTAGACGATACTCGCGTTAAAGAGTAACGTATACAGTTAATGTTTCCTCCTTACGCGTATCAATGAGTTAAAATTTCATCTTTAACTCTGTGCCAGCGGTGCCACAGTGAATCTTCACTGGAGGAAAGCAATGCCTGTGTAAACTGATGACCAATACTCATTGTGGGCTGGTAACAATAGTGTAAACTATTGCTCAGTACTCAACATTCGTAACTTTCTTAAAAAAAAAAGTTTCTTATTGATAATTTCCCCTATTCCTTCCACTTGGGATGATCGGAACCCCAACGGCCTCGTTTTTTTGCAGGACAGAGTTCGACCTCCGATAGTTCGATAGGTTGAGCATCATTCTTTCACTCCCTTCCCTTACTCCACCTCCTATCCTTCCTATCCCTTCTCTCTTTCTTCTTCCTCTCCCTCCCCCCCCCCTCACTCTTCCTTTCTATATACTTATGTCCTCATTCCATCCCTCCCAGTCAATCTTAATTGTTGATTATTTCATCATTTGAATAGTATATATACCCTGGTGAGTCTACAGCTGGTGAGTCTACCAGCTGATGAGTCTACAGCTAGTGAGTCTACAGCTGATGAGTCTACCAGCTGGTGAGTCTACCAGCTGGTGAGTCTACCAGCTGGTGAGTCTACAGCTAGTGAGTCTACCAGCTGAGGAGTCTACAGCTAGTGAGTCTACAGCTGATGAGTCTACAGCTGGTGAGTATACAGCTGGTGAGTCTACAGCTGATGAGTCTACAGCTGGCGAGTCTACAGCTGGTGAGTCTACAGCTAGTGAGTCTACAGCTGATGAGTCTACAGCTGGTGAGTCTACAGCTGAGGAGTCTACAGCTGGTGAGTCTACAGCTGGCGAGTCTACCAGCTGATGAGTCTACAGCTGGTGAGTCTACAGCTGGTGAGTCTACAGCTGGTGAGTCTATAGCTGGTGAGTCTACAGCTGGTGAGTCTATAGCTGGTGAGTCTACAGCTGGTGAGTCTATAGCTGGTGAGTCTACAGCTAGTGAGTCTACAGCTGGTGAGTCTACAGCTGGTGAGTCTACAGCTGGTGAGTCTACCAGCTGGTGAGTCTACAGCTAGTGAGTCTACAGCTGGTGAGTCTACAGCTGGTGAGTCTACAGCTGGTGAGTCTACCAGCTGAGGAGTCTACAGCTGGTGAGTCTACCAGCTGGTGAGTCTACAGCTGGTGAGTCTACAGCTGGTGAGTCTACCAGATGGTGAGTCTACAGCTGGTGAGTCTACAGCTGGTGAGTCTACAGCTGGTGAGTCTACAGCTAGTGAGTCTACAGCTGGCGAGTCTACAGCTAGTGAGTCTACAGCTGATGAGTCTACAGCTGGTGAGTCTACAGCTAGTGAGTCTACAGCTGGTGAGTCTACCAGCTGATGAGTCTACCAGCAGGTGAGTCTACCAGCAGGTGAGTCTACCAGCTGATGAGTCTACCAGCAGGTGAGTCTACCAGCAGGTGAGTCTACCGGCAGATGAGTCTACCAGCAGGTGAGTCTACCAGCAGGTGAGTCTACCAGCAGGTGAGTCTACCAGCAGGTGAGTCTACCAGCAGGTGAGTCTACCAGCAGGTGAGTCTACGAGCAGGTGAGTCTACGAGCAAGTGAGTCTACCAGCAGGTAAGTCTACCAGCAGGTAAGTCTACCAGCAGGTGAGTCTACCAGCAGGTAAGTCTACCAGCAGGTAAGTCTACCGTGCGTGCACAAGCTGCAGTAGCTGTCATGTTGAGAGAGTGAGTGCGCCACATTTGACATACAAGGGACACGACCTTAATATCAACAAGGCACCATATAAATCATACCAATAAACACTTCACAGTGAAAAATTTTCATTACTTGTTGGTTCCCTGGATTATTGATGTTCGTTCCACACACACGTTTCATTACAGCCGCCTCCATAAACTTGCTTTATCATTTCCTGCTTCTCTCCCTTGCTTTAATCTTTTCTTACTTATGTCCCGTGCTTTGGTTGTATTTTCCTGTTTTATTATTTGCTTCTGTCTTCTCCACCACGACGGATTGTAACTGCATTTCTTCCTTGTCTGTGTCCTCTTGGACTCTATTTTTTCCTCATAAATTTTGAAATCATTTATACAGAGCAAATGGGGGTTAATATATACCTACTTTAATATTTGGTTACAATATATATATATATATATATATATATATATATATATATATATATATATATATATATATATATATATATATATATATATTACAATGGTTTGGGGTGAGGTGAGAACAAACACAGAACACGAAACAATGGGTATAAGCTAAAGGGAAGAATAGATCTGTAACTGCAGAAGGCCTATTGGCCCGTATTTCTTGATGTTTCTATATTGGAGCGGAGTCTTGAAGTGGGTAGAATATAGTTGTGCGTTAATTGGCTGTTGATTGCTGGTGTTGACTTCTTGATGTGTAGTGCCTCGCAGATGTCAAGCCGCCTGTTGTCGCTGTATCTATCAATGATTTCTGTGTTGTTTGTTAAGATTTCTCTGGTGATGGTTTGGTTGTGGGAAGAGATTATATGTTCCTTGATAGAGCCCTGTTGCTTATGCATAAGCACCAAACACTCAACGAAACTCCGACGTTTGCTACAACATTCGAACAAGGTTTAACACCTTTTACCAATTGTAACAACCAGTATAGCAAGTTGTGACGCGGCAATCATAGGGGCCATTACGTTGTATTTTTCCAAGGAGAAGCTTTGATTGCTTTCCTCGTTTATTTGTGTATATTGTTTGCCACGAATTTATGTTACATTTTCTCTCCAAAGTTTCTTTTACACTCATAAAATTCCTGCCTCATTTTCCCAAATTCATCATATCATCACCAGAGGTAAAGGAAAGTGTTTACAAAAGAACGAACAGTGTTATATAGTCTAAGCGGGTAAGATCGCTACTAACACTTAACGAATACTATTAATCACGGTATATTACAAGCGTAAGATGACCACTAATTTACTCTTGATGGACTAATTTGTCACCCACCGCAAAGCCTTAAAAGATGAATGTCTTGTATGCCTTCATATGCTCACTGTGAGATGGCAAAGAAACCACCATAGCGCCAAGTTACAAAGGTACTCCACAAACAACAAGGATATTAAAGATAACATAATTTCTGCAGACTATCACCAGAGATATCTTGTAAACAACACCGAAATATTAGACAAATTCATTGACAGTAGGTGATAAGTTATAGCAGAAGCTCTTAATACCAAACACTAATAAAATTATTTAGTAGCTCGTAGATATTGGAGAAGAAAATACTAATTATTAAGTAAATAGCAAGAGATATACTTAAGGATTACCATTGAAATAATAATAATAATAATAATAATAATAATAATAATAATAATAATAATAATAATAATAATAATAATAATACCCACAATGTGTTATATAAAGGATACAGGACAATATATAGCATACGGTTCAGTTGATAAATATATTAAATTCAGTAATATAAGCAAAACCAAATACAACAATATATATATTTACATATAATCAAAAATTATATTTCTTACTTCCTATCAATAAAATATAAATCGCCTTTCAAGAAATTGCATAGATAATAATTAAACATATATAATGATAATAGTTATTTGACAAACAAAAATCAGTGTTTATATTAGTAATATATAATCAAATTCTGACACGAGGTGTAATTACATCGGAAAAATATTTTGTTAATGAATTTTATTAAATTTTTTTTTACACATAGGTTGATTTTTTTTATCCCTTCCTAATTAGAGTTTTCCAGTGCCATGGTATGGAATCTCAGCAATATTTTATGGGATTCAATTTTGTCGGGGTTGGCTAATACGTAATCTGTCAACCTGAAGCTACTTAATGGATACAATTGATATTGTGAGCGCCCTTAATCACTTCCGGTAATTTTTATTATACTTGATTCAGATTTACGGAGAAACATTATTAATAAGATTATTCTGCAACGACGAGATCGTTCATATATATCCTAGTAGGCATCCTTCAGTCTAAGACCATGGAGTTGCGCCCTGACTGGGCGCAAAGCTTGGGTAGGTAGATATGGAGGCGAAGCTGTTACCCATGCAGCAGGTCCCCCTTCTCCACATTGCTGAAATCATCCAATAGAAAGGCCAATACACATGGTTCCAGCAACGTTGCAGGAGCTGCCAGAACGAGGTCGACGTGAACAACGAACTGCCTTAGGGGCTCCAACTCCGGATTTTTCCTTGAGGTTGACTCTTGAAGCCTTTCCCATAAAAGGGGGTATTGGCCGCAAGGCAGCGGAGGTTTAAACTCGGGGTTTTCCTTCCCCTAAATGCGCTGCCTTCCCAGGCTATCGAGCCCCATCTACCCGGAGCAGCTAGTTTTTTAAAAGGCGCCAGCGGAACCGCCCTCGTCTCCTTCATCATAGTCCTTCCGGTAAAAAGGCCGTTCCGCCGGCACTTAAAAACTAAGCCACTCATGCAGGCCAGGAGTTGGACTTGGTTGTCACGGGCTATGTGGAGACGCATGCTGTACAGGAGCTTTTTATAGGTAATGGGAGCTCGTCCACCATTACCACCCTCTGGCCTATGGAGGGAGGGGGGGGGTAATGGGCTATATATATATATTATTATAATATATATCTATATATATATATATATCAGATTATATAAAATCCCCGGGCCTTATATCGACCAAAGTATATAAAATTAAAAAAAAAACAAATATAGATATATATATATATAATAATATATATTATACTATATAATATATATATATGTCGTACCCTACGTAGCCAGAATCCTACTTGTGCCTGTAGCCTACGTGCAAGGCACCGATTTGCCCAATAGATGCCAAGTTTCCTGAAATTACTATTTTCTCTAATTTCTTCTTATGAAATGATAAAGCTACCACATTTCATTATGTATGAGGGCAATATTTTTTATTGGAGTTAAATAATAGGTATATGATGGGATTATACCATCCCGAACCTAACAACTCACACTCCCCAGCGTACCTACCTTAACCTTAAACCTAAATGCTTATAGGAGGTTTAGGTTAGGTTAGGTAGCACCGAAAAAGGTCTTAGGTTTAGGGTACAGGGTAGGTCGGGTTTAGGCTTAGGTCGAAGAAAACCAATTACTCATGTGTGTGTCGATTTGGGTGGAAAACTTGGTACTCTCCGAATTCGGTGCACAAATCGGGCCTTGCATACTAGTATGGTACGTATGAAGTGCGTTCTGGGCTAGCTAAGGTAGAGCATATACAGACACTATAAATATATAGATATAATATATTCGATCTATATATATATACGGACATATAACCTACTATATCTCTATACTATAGTGCTATATAAGGGTACGGCCTTATATACACATAATATATATCATAATATATAGTATCTAATTCAGAATATATATATTATAGTAAACTATAATATATATATCCTCTATCCTACCTACATAACTGAAATAAATATACGTACTATCTAATCTTTAAACCTAGAAGGGTGGTACCCACCTCTGGTGCGCCAGGTTGTAGGGACCCATAGCCTCGGAGAAGGGGCAACATATCAGAGTACTCCGAGAAGGACCTTGTGGCTAAGATCAGTAATCTCGCACTCGGAATCACTTGATGATTTTCTGTTCTCCGACCACCCCTATTCGTTTGGGGACGGTTATGTGGATGGAGTCGCTATGCTTTTATCTAGTTATTTGAGTGAAAATGGGCCTTGACACAAAAAAAAGTTTACACTAAAGTGGTATGATTACATGCAGTGGGTACCAACGGGCGCTTTGTCACAAGGCGTTGGAATATGCGCCGCTCAAGGACCGAGCATCCTTCAGATAGGCAGCGGGGCAGGAACCATTAATCATTATAATACAGCTATAAGAGATATATATATAGATGGAATATATATATATGAATATATATCTATTATATTTGATATATATATAGTTAAATTATAGTATAATAACCTGAAAATTATCAATGAAGTAAATCCTAAATAGGTATAAAGCCTTACGGGGGCTTCCTTTTTTTTTTGAGGGCCTCATGAAGGCCTGTGGTATTTTGATATATTTCAGATTTAGAAGTTTATTATTATTATTATCTTCAGCGATTGTCTAAGGACAAAACTTATTTGACGGCTGCCAATTAATGCATTACCGAGGAGAAGACAATCTATGTTGTAGGTTATGGATCCGTCTTGTAAATGTGAAATGATTTGCTTTTCCCTAACCGACTAGCTATTCACCCGCTGACGTGCATAGCTTGTCGAGGGGCGTATGTGTAATATATTTCCAAGATTATTAATTATTCGAAGACTTCAGGAGTGTGAACGGGACTATTGGAGCATGTGCCTCGTCAGTGGGAGATGAATTATGCATGACTCTGAGGTGGTAATCTTCGGCACAGCACAAAGGTTTACCCAACACACACACACACATCGCAGCGTGTGTGTGTCGGTGAGCTA
>WNGS01169217.1:24760243-24779571 GCA_020271785.1 Procambarus virginalis
AAGTTCAATGTACACTACATAGAACATGTAAGATAACTTGAATAAAGTTGCTATTGAACACAAAACATATGCAGAAATGAGTTAGTCTGAACACACAGTCCATACACTAATGCATTGTTCTGAACCACCAGCCCATACACTAATGCATTGTTCTGAACACACAGCCCATACACTAATGCATTGTTCTGAACACACAGCCCATACACTAATGCATTGTTCTGAACACACAGCCCATACACTAATGCATTGTCGGAACAACACAGCCCATACACTAATGCATTGTTCTGAACCACAGCCCATACACTAATGCATTGTTCTGAACACACAGCCCATACACTAATGCATTGTTCTGACACACAGCCCATACACAATGCATTATTCTGAACACACAGCCCATACACTAATGCATTATTCTGAACAACAGTATATATGCTAATGAGTTAATCTGAACACAGTACATATACAAACAAGAGTTAATTTTACACCCTAACACAATCACTAATGAACTAGCTTCCACAGTTATTTTGTTCACAGCAAAACATCTCTTTGTAAAAGTAATTTATGAATTAAATGTTTTTAAGAAGTTATCTTCGCAGTGCTCATTCCATATTCTAATTTCGTGTACGGCTATATTATCATCTATTAACCTGCCATTTCTCATCTGACATCCAGACATATTTTGAACACGCAAAATATATACCATTCAGCTATATATGATTCAAATCTAATGGAATACCATAGTGGTCTTTGATATGCAAATTCTTTACTTTGATAGTTTTAACAAGATAACCGATTCCATTTTTAGCATAGAGAGAATATTTAAACAAAGATATAATCTGTGTCAAGGCCATGGTCTCTTGCAAGGTCACGGTCTCTTGTAAATACACCTTTTTGTCAAGGCCTTGGTCTCGTGCAAGTGACACGGTTTCTAGCAAGGTAATGAGCTCTTGGCAAGAGACAACGGCTTCTAGCAAAGTCATGGTCTCTTGCAAGAACACGATCTCCTCCAGGGACACAGTCTCTAGCAAGTATAAGGTCTCTCGCAAGGACACGGTTTCTATTAGACATGGTCTCTAGTAGGAACATGGTCTCTAGTAAGGACACTATTTCTTTCAGTGACATGCTCTCTAGCAAGACAATTGTCAATTATAAGTTCACGGCCAAGAGCATATCAGTGAGGTCCAATATAAGCGTGTAGAGCAGATCTACTTTCTCTTCTCGGAACCAAGGTTTGGGTCCACTATAATGTGTGGGGCAGTACAAGGAAATATATGTACTATTGAAATTCCAAATGCTTTTGCTGGGACTAGAACCTCCGACCGCGTGATGCAAAGCAAAGTGCTGTCCCACTGTAGCACTACGTTACAGAAGCAGAGGAGAGTCTTTCTTGAACTCATTCAGCCCCATGCTCAAGCCAGGTTTTAGCTACAGAACATGAAATATTAAACGGTAGATCTGAATAGTACAATGCACCTTTATACTATTGAGGTTAATCATTTGATTATATATATATATATATATATATATATATATATAATATATATATATATATATATATTATATATATATATATAGAAAATTTCTGCTACTTTGAACCTCACTACTATCATTCAAACATTACTTCCATCAATATGTAAACTTCCTAGACACGAGTAGCTGAAGTGATTCGCCAGAGTATTCCAATCTATCGTTTGTTTACAGAACCCTTTGAACATATATCCTGTGCACCCTGCAATACAAATACGATATGTATTTAAAAAGGTGAATCCTGGCCCAGATGTCCAGCTGATAAACTCCCTTAATCATTAAGCTATTAAGAGATTAAATGGGAGACGGATACGACCGTTATGGCAAAGGACTCTATTTGTCTGAGCAAAAATAAGGTCAGTTCAGTTTTGGGAAGTCTAGAATGATAAAATTTTGCTGTTCGTAAGTCAGTTATTTCCTAAACGATTTTATTTATTAAAAATTATATATATATATATATATATAATATATATATATATATATATATATATAATATATATATATATATTATATATATATATATATTATATATAATATCTATATAATATATATATATATATAGGGGGTGAAACACAGAACATGGAAAACGGGGTATAGATTTGTAGAAGTAGAGGTGGGTACCCATAGAACTGCAGAAGGCCTATTGGCCCATATTTCTTGATGTTTCTATATTGGAGCGGAGTCTTGAAGTGGGTAGAATATAGTTTGTGCGTTATATGTGTCTGTGGGTTGATTGCTGGTGTTGACTCTTGATGGTAGTGCCTCGCAGATTTCAAGCCGCCTGCTGTCGCTGTATCTATCAATGATTTCTGTGTTGTTTGTTAAGATTCTCTCTGGTGATGGTTTGGTTGTGGGAAGAGATTATATGTTCCTTGATAGAGCCCTGTTGCTTCTGCATCGTTAATCGCATGGAAAGATATATATATTATATATATATATTATATATTATATTATATATATTATCTAATAGTATATATATATATAATATTATATATATATATATCTCGAGGCTATGGTCCCTACACTTGCACCAGAGGTGGTACCCGTTCTAGGTTTATTATATTATATATATTATATATATATATATATATATATATATATATATAATATATATATATACTATATATATTGATAACAGTCTTTCTTGTAAACTTATGCAAACGTACAGATTAATAATTCTACAACAAAACTTCTCAGTATTTCGTATGTTTTTCTTCACGGTTGAGGAACTTGAATAATTAACTCTCTAAAGTTCATTTTCACACTTTAACTTTTTTTTCTTGTTCGACGTTTCGTCAGCAATGTGACATCTCAGAAGAATACTATTACATTAACACAGCGATACTGAGGTTACAAGAAGATATCTTGACATGACGATTAAAGCACACCTCAGAATGTGAGGAGACGACGACCTTCAGTCCGTACTGGACCATTATCAAGTCGATTGTGATAATGGTCTTGATAATGGTCCAGGATGGACCGAAATGTTGTCGTCTCCACTCCCCCAGTCTTTCTCTCTCTCTGATTCTTGAAGAATTTCATCTCCAAAATTGATCCCTTGTGTCCGGCCTCCTGCTCCCTAAACTTATCTTCATTACATTATATTTGCTTGGGTTAGAATCTAACAATCATATGTTCGACCATTCCTTCAGTTTGTTTAGGTCTTCTTGAAACCTCAAGCAGTGCTCTTCTGTCCTAATCGTTCTCATAATTTTGGCACCGTCAGCAAACATTGAGAGAAATGAGTCTATACCCTCCAGGAGATCATTTACGTATATCAGAAACAGGATAGGACCGAGTACAGAGCCCTGTGGGTCTCCATTGGTGACTTCACGCCAATCTGAGGTCTCACCCCTCACTGTAACTCTCTGCTTCCTATTGCTTAGGAACTCCTTTATCCACTGGAGCACCTTACCAGTTACTTCTCTCCAGCTTATGTACCAGCCTTTTATGGGGTACTGTGTCAAAAGCTTTCCGACAATCCAAGAAAATGCAGTCCGCCCATCCTTCTCTTTGTTGCTTAATCTTTGTCACCTGATCGTAGAATTCTATTAAGCCAGTAAGGCAAGATTTACCCTCCCTGAATGCATGTTGGCGATTTGTCACGAAGTCCCTTCTCTCCAGATGTGTTACTAGTTTCTTTCTCACGATCTTCTCCATCACTTTGCATAGTATACAAGTCAAGGACACTGACCTGTAGTTCAGTGCCTCTTGCTTGTCACCCTTTTTGAATATTGGGACCACTTTCGCCGTCTTCCATATTTCTGGTAGATCTCCTGTCTCCAGTGACTTACTATACACTATGGAGAGTGGCAAGCAAAGTGCCTTTGCACACTCTTTCAGTACCCATGGTGAGATCCCGTCTGGGCCTACAGCCTTTCTCACATCCAGATCCAACATGTGTCTCTTGACCTCATCTCTCGTAATTTCGGAAGCTTCCAAGGCCGCCTGGTTTACTTCCCCCCCCTCTCTCCTAGCACAGTGACCTCACCTTGTTCTATTTTGAAGACCTCCTGGAACCTCCTGTTGAGTTCTTCACTCACCTTTTTGTCATTCTCTGTATTCCTGTCCTCGCCTCTTCTAAGTTTCACTACCTGTTCTTTCACTGTTGTTTTCCTCCTGATGTGACTGTGGAGAAGCTTTGGTTCGGTCTTGACTTTGTTTGCTATATAATTTTCATAATTTTCCTCTGCTTCCCTTCTCACACTAACATACACATTCCTGATTCCCTTGTATCTCTCTCTCTGCTTTCTGGTGTTCTATTATTTCGGAAGTTCATCGAAGCCCTATTGTTCAATTCCTTTGCTTTCATACATGCCCTATTAAACCAAGGCTTCTTTTGCTTCTCGGGTTTTTCCTTTTGGGCGGGATAAACCTGTTTACTGCCTCCTGACACTTTTGGGTGACTTAATCCATAGTCCCGCGCGCACGCGCGTGTGTGTGTGTGTGTGTTTGTGTGTGTGTGTGTGTGTGTGTGTGTGTGTGTGTGTATGTGTGTGTGTGTGTGTGTGTGTGTGTGTGTGTGTGTGTGTGTGTGTGTGTGTGTGTGTGTGTGTGTGTGTGCGCGTGTGTGTGTGTGTGTGTGTGTGTGTGTGTGTGTGTGTGTGTGTGTGTGTGTGTGTGTGTGTGTGTGTGTGTGTGTAGTAAATCCCGAACAAATTTAATGAAGTAAATCACGAACAAATGAAGCTCTCATATATATTGTTTACCTTTCCGTGTAACTATTAACGTATATGTTTTAAACACGTTAGTAACGTGGGTTGGGTGCACGACAGAGACAGTTGTTGTGGCACATATTGGCATATTGAGGTAGATTCATTGATATCATAGTTGGTGTGGAGGGAACGAGTCTCACGGGAGAGGCAGTATACCAGTCGTTGGCTGTGATTACGTGGCGTGCTTCCTAGATATCAAGCCCAGAATGGCATATATATCACAGATGGTTGATAGCCGCAAATGAAGGAATGGATAAAGGAACTGGGTAGTTAAATAATGAAAAATATTTAAATAACATTATTGAAGCTATTGCATATTTTGCATTTTTATTGGTTTCAGTTACTCTCTATATAAAATAATTGTATTTTGATAATATATGCTACATACCTGAAGTGATTAAGATTCTATGGATATTGAAACAATAATGTTCAACTCTCAAAGAAGAATTAAAAAAAATAAGGACAATGTGGAAACTCGATATTATTAGGAAATAAATGAAAATGAAAGTGTTCATAAATTATAACAACAGTGTTAATAAATGAATACGACAGTTAATAAATGATAACGATAAGGTGTGTAATAAGCAGTTTTCTTGGAGTGCAATGTCCTTTATGTACTCCGTTATTTAAATAAAAAATGTTTTTAATTACGTAAACGTTTATTGAAATCCAAGGTACATTGCTTAATTAGGAACTTGATTAATTGCTCTTCTCCATTGATTATATCATCTATCCGGGAGAAATATGTGAATGACTTTGTCACCTATTGCAGAGACGTATTATAACGTACAACAAAAGATGCGTAAACGAACGTAAATCGCACGTGAAACAGAAAGTAAATCATACGACACAACACATGTGGAAAATAGAACATAACTCACATAAATATTTCCCGAACCCTCTATATCACATATACGTCTTTAGGAAGTTTCTGTTGCGTCAGAAGAACTCCCATAATGGCTACCTTACGGAGGCAGCAAATATATCATCCAAGGATAAGGCCAGACAGGAAAAACCTGGAAAATAATATTTAATGCTGGTGACAAGTGAGTGTAAACTAGAGTGAATAATGGTCTGGCTACCAGGACACGTGAAGACCACATGATTTTGGTTTCATTTAATCAAGGTATCGTGTCATTGTTACAATTAATGTATCACAGGCGAATTTACCTTTCCAGGGATATTCAGGAGAGATTATTAGTTGAATTAGGTTCAGCCAGCTTAAACTTGGCACCTGGTACATACTCTCATCAGCACCCTTCCTATAGCCAACCCCCTCACATTTTCACCCCGTTTTAATCCCCCCAACACCCACCCAGTCCCTCAGATCCTCTCCTCTATCATCATACTCTAGCAACGAACGACAACTTTTACACCGCCGCCTCTACCGTCCAGAATATTTTGCCTTGAGATACGTGTTTAGAAAACTCCTTATCATCTTGCTACTCCTTCCAAGTCCAGCAAGATTACCACAATCCTATTTTGTAAACTTTAAAAAAAAGTTAACTTAGCTAAGAACACGTAATAAAATTTTAATTAGGAGCAGTTTTATATTAAAATTCTTTGAACTAATAGTGCATTTCTTTGTCTTCCTTGTTTATATTTGAGCTGCTTTTAACAGCTTTTCATCTTAAAGATAATAGAAGTACTGGTTTAAATATATGATTTAAATTATTTTATTGGCACCAGTTCAAGGTGCCAAAAGATGACACATAAAAGCTGTTCATACAGGATGTATGACACTATGTATGACACACACATGGACACTGTTCATAGACGGACACACATGGACACTTCATTTAAGGACACACATGAACACATTTTACACAGGGACACAAGCGAACAATCTTTATATATGACATATGAGCTGCTGTTCACACATCTTTTTATTATAAAAGTCATTTGAAATGTTTTATGATTAATTTGCTTTTGACAACATCCAATACCGAATTAAAAAATAAGTTAGAGAGTTCAAGAATCGTCACAACCTTGGCGTTGATCGTCGTTCTAGCGGGAGTTTATAAATTAATAGAGAAAGGATTACGCTGATAGATCTGAGGACGAATAGAAGTCTGATCCGGATTTGTTTGCATTAAAATGGTCAATAATCGTACAAATAGATCCCTTTTTTTTATTTTAACTTTTCTTCCATGCCCAGGTGATTATCCTTTACTTTCCACAAACTAAAGGATTACACTCTTATTTGAACACGTTTTTCGTATATATGATTACCACATGATTACGAAAAACGAGAGATGTGATGTATTTATATAATGCCTAACACTAAGGTTAATTTTCTTTTTTGTAGCAACGTTATGTGGTGCTTATTGCCATCGACGATACTCTCTACGTCCACACTGTCCCTGTCTACACTCTCCCTGTCTACACTCTCCCTGTCTACACTCTCCCTGTCTACACTCTCCCTGTCTACACTCTCCCTGTCTACACTCTCCCTGTCTACACTCTCCACACCCATACTCTCTATGGCGACACTTTCCTCGTTCATATATCAATGTATATATTCTCAAAATTAATTTTCTACGTTTCAAAAATCTTCACATCTATATTATCCATAAATACATTCTCCACTTTTGTTTCCACATTTTTCATATCCTTCTTCTCCATGTTCTTCATGTTACTGCTCTAAGTGTTCTTATTATCGGTATTCTTATACCTGTTTATCGCAGCTGTCATGCTCCTTGTTGGAGCTGTGATAGGATTTATCCAACTTGGTAAACTTACACTTTACAAGCATGGATTTCTACTTCGTGGATAGTTTCTTCATCCACTCCAAATGGATGTTTAAAGCTCCATCAGATACATCTGTCACTAGACCACCAACTTCCCCGCTTGCATGAACCTGTATCCTTTACTTGGGTGAATCAAATTACCTGTCAAAGCCATGTCATGTGCAGATTCAGCATCCAGGGCTTCGGCTTTTTTTTTATCAATACCCATTGGATTTTCATTATGCAATGGTTACTGATAAATATGATCTGTCTAGGGGAAATTTTGCATCTGTGCAAGATTAAGTTATAGTAAAAATACTTCGAATAAAACTGATTTGATATAGTTGTAAAATAAAGTTATTATTATTACTATTATTATTATTATTATTACTAAATAATAATAATAATAAAATGGCTAATTTATAAAATTATTACCTAATAATATTAATAATATAAATTGGAGATGCAGATGTATAATCATTACATCAATAATATAGAGGCCGTAGTGTTACTGACATAGGACCGTCGAAGTCGTTGGGCACCATTCTTTTCCATCTTCCCATTCCAAATCCTTAACGCCGTCCCTGCCAAAGCTATATAGTTGTAATATCTTAGTGCTCTCTGAGAAATTACCTTACCTCCCTGTAGACACAAATATAATAATATTAATGGATGATTCTTAGGCAAGGTTGTAAACAAGTCTACGGTATGATCCTGCCACATTTTACTATCTTCGCATAGTATCTTATTCTGTTGCATATGTTTTTGTTGAGACACCATTGTTCATTAGTACAACATGATGCTGCTGCAGTGTAAAAATAACATTTGCCCTACGATATAATTCGGATATAAATATTATATATATTAATACCAAATTCTTGGACTGGCTGTATAACCTGTAAACAGGGGTAAGAAATATATCTCAAAGTAAAAGGAGAATATTAAGGTCTCACAGTGATGCTCGGTGACAATAACAACAATATTAATATTAATATTAATGATAAACAGTAGTGGCAAAAAACGTTATTATCACTTCAGGCATTCACTAATTAATTCGTAATCTAATTATGTCAACAAAGAAACGAAAAAAGAAGTAAATATATATTAGCGTATACAAGTTTAGAAGCAATTATATATATATATATATATATATATATATATATATATATATATATATATATATATATATATATATATATATATATATATATATATGTGTGTGTGTGTGCAACAATGATCACAAAAACACTGATCCAAGTATGCAGAATAACCACATGGGTAAAATAGAAAATGCTTAACGCGTTTTCGGCTAATTTGCCTTCATCAGAGCAAAGTAGAATAAAGATGAACTTCATTCTACTTTGCTCTGATCAACAGGTGTACAGGTTCCTGAGCCTATTGGGCTCTATCATATCTGCGCTTGAAACTGTGTATGGAGTCAGCCTCCACCACATCACTCCCTAATGCATTCCATTTGTCAACCACTCTGACACTAAAAAAGTTCTTTCTAATATCTCTGTGGTTCATTTGGGCACTCAGTTTCCACCTGTGTCCTTAGTGCGTGTGCCCCTTGTGTTAAATAGACTATCTTTATCTACCTAAAAATTCCCTTGAGAATCTTGAATGTGGTGATCATGCCCCCCTTAACTCTTCTGTCTTCCAGCGAAGTGAGGTTCAATTCCCGTAGTCTCTCCTCGTAGCTCATACCTCTCAGCTCGGGCACTAGTCTGGTAGCAAACCTTTGAACCTTTTCCAGTTTGGTCTTATCCTTGACTAGATATGAACTCCATGCTGGGGCTGCATACTCCAGGATTGGCCTGACATATGTGGTATACAAAGTTCTGAATGATTCCTTACACAAGTTTCTGAATGCCGTTCTTATGTTGGCCAGCCTGGCATATGCCGCTGATGTTATCCTCTTGATATGGGCTGCAGGAGACATATCTGGCGTGATATCAACCCCCCAAGTCTTTTTCTTTCTCTGTCTCTTGAAGTATTTCATCTCCCAGATGGTACCTTGTATCTGGCCTCCTGCTCCCTACACCTATCTTCATTACATTACATTTGCTTGCGTTAAACTCTAACAACCATTTGTTTGACAATTTCATCAGCTTGTCTAGGTCTTCTTGAAGCCTCAAGCAGTCCTCCTCTGTCTTAATCCTTCTCATAATTTTGGCGTCCGCAAACATTGAGAGAAATAATTCTATACCCTCCGGGAGATCATTTACATATATCAGAAACAAGATAGGACCGAGAACAGAGCCCTGTGGGACTCCACTGGTGACTTCGCGCCAATCTGAGGTCTCAACTCTCACCGTAACTCTCTGCTTCCTATTGCTCAGGTATTGCTCAGGTGTGTGTGTGTGTGTGTGTGTGTGTGTGTGTGTGTGTGTGGTGTGTGTGTGTGTGTGTGTGTGTGTGTGTGTGTGTGTGTGTGTCTGTGTGTGTAACAGAAAACTTCACACCCCAGAAGGATTTGAACCCAGACAGCCAGGATTACTATGAATAATGTCGTAATTAGTTCCTTAATCATTCGACCACCGTGACTATGCAAAAGTCATTGGTAGCCGAGGCTATATCCCCAACGACCCGACAGCACTTGATAGTAAGCTTGGGCATAGATATTTCATCGAATCACCTCATTTTGTGGTGCCACGTGAGCAACAAAAGTGCGAACAAACTTGAATAAAATATACATCTTCAGAAAGATGCATCCTTCTGAAGATGTATTATTAAATACGAGCTGTACGTAAGGAAATTCCTGTCTTAATCCTTCCTTCGTGGTATGTATGAATATATATATATATATATATATATATATATATATATATATATATATATATATATATATATATATATATATATATATATATATATATATATATAATATATATATATATATATATATATATATATATATATATATATATATATATATATATATATATATTATATATATATATATATTTTATTTATTATTTATAAAACGTAGAGGATTGCTGTATAGTACAAAAATACAAATAATTGGTTTAATATTTTGGTAACTTCTGGGATGCATAAACTTCGACCCTTTGAAACAAGCCTTGTTAACCCTCTGTAGTCTAGCGGCTGGGTAACCTAAATGGGGACGTCATCAACGTAGGTTATTGCTCCCAGCGTGTTTGATGCGGGTAACCAATGTGCGAGCAGTGAGAGTGTGATTTATGTTAGAGCTATTGATGTGAGAGGGATTGATGTAAGACTGATATTAGTGACTACTGTCAGTAAGATATGCAGGACTGATATGGCAGTGATTGATATAAGGGTGATTGATGTGTGAGTGAGTGATGTCAGCAAAGAGTCATGTCACATATTAGGTCCCCAATGGGGTAGTTTTGCTGCTAACAATTGGGTACCATCCACAGATGAAATAAATGAATCAGGGATCATGTCTGATGCTCTTCTAATTGATGTTAAGCCTGTGTTTCTTCAGTGTTCACTTTTTGGCCAGAGTAGAGTTAGCTGTGACAAACAGGGTTCTCAACGTGACAGATGGGACAAATTGGGTCCCACAAAATGAAAGATATGACCACGCGGGTCACCAAAGTGTCAGATGTGACCAACAGGATCTCCAATGTGTCAGGAGAGACAAGCTGGATCTCTATAATACCAGACATAGTTTATATAGGCCTAATAGTTTTTTGAATGCAAAATAAATGATCTGTAAGCGCAAAGAAAAGAGTAATAATTTAATATGACGAGCTCTGAAGTGTAATTACAAAATCATATGATGTTTACAGAAGTGTCTGTGGGATATTATGATATGAGGGGAAAGATTTTTAATCTAATGAGGGTTAGGTTAGGTTCGATTACGTTAGGTTATTACCCTAATGAGGAGGGGGGGTTAGGTTTACCGACCCTGAGCCGTAATTGGGTTCAACTCTATTTATTATATTTTTAATCATCTCCTGGTATGGTAATTTCCAATGTAACTTGTGTACACTTCTAAATTGTACGTTTGGATTGGTTGGTACAGCGACGGTGTCTCGTCTTGCAAGGTGTTGTTCGATTTGCAATGGTATAAACGGTTGGGCACCATTCGTTCCCTTGGTCCTATCCCAGCTCCTTGTCATCATATCCCAGCTATCCAAGTACTATATTTGTATTGATTTATCGCCTTTTCATTATAGTTACCCTATCCTCTAAACTGCACAGTTCAACAGGTTGATAAAAACAGGTATTTAGTCAGTATGTACTGCTGACTGGAAACAAAACGTACATACCAATACCGTGCTAACAGCTATCCACCAAGTTAGTTTGAACAGCAAGAATAAATGAATATATTTATGGATTAACACAGATTAAAAGAGATGATACACGAAATTGAATCCAGTTATTTAATGTGTACTACACGTACACATAGAATAGATTGATAAAATTTCGTGGCAAAATTTCACGAATAGTTGGATACCATTTCGCAGCCAAAAACCTGGATGAGAATATATTTAGAAAGTATCAACGATGAACCGATTACCGATTGGTTTGTGGCGTGTTAAATGAGGGGGGTTATGACTGGTCTGAAACGCGAATTGTAACACGGGCTGTTAGGCATCATCTTACTTGACGTTTGACAGGAATGTGTTATGCCACATATGCTGTCATGTGCAAGACTTATGTCATGTGCAAGACTTATAACATGTGCAAGACTTATGTACCACCAATAATTCCCTAAATTCTCCCGTTATCAGATCCCAGTGGGCTTAACATTGAAGTGGAGCGTTAATTGAACGTTGAATTAATATTAATTAACGTTGATGTGGTAGATTCAAAGCTGAATTAACGTCGCTCTTGGATATTGTTACCACTGGGATGTACACATGAGCTCGGACACATTAATCTTGGAATGCCCAAGCCACATGTTTCTGTTGCTCTCTAAGAAGGCTACAAAGATTACTGAATAGAAGCCTGTATAGATTACTATACAGATCCCTGCATTGATTTCTGAATACATGCATGCATAGATTACTGTATTGATGCCTGCATAGATTTATGTATAGATGTATGCATTGAGTACTGTATAGATTTCTGTATAGATTATTAAATAGATGCAGGTATAGATGGCTGTTCATTGATTCGTTCAGATAAGAGTATTGATCTATTTGGCAGCACGATGGCTTACCCAGCAAATACATATTATATTGAAAATTTTATTTTTTTACTATTTTTTCTTAGATAATTTTTTTTCTATTTAATGTAATGACAATATTAATGGTTAGGGATACATCGTAACATAGTTTTTCTATTATTTTTACGTTCAATTGATGTAAAAAATAATAATGAATGTAAAACCAGAAATAACAAATATACTATGTTGAATAACGTTAAGAACGTTTAAGCAACAATAAAAAAACGTTATCAACGTTTAAACAACGTTGAAAAACGCTAATATCGTTAAAACAGCGTTGAAAAACTTTGTCGATTTGTAACCATAGGAATTTCTTTAAAATCAGTTATAAATATATTCAACCAAAAGGTTAACACCTCCCCCAGTGCCTAGAAACCTAAGGGAATATCAATTATATAATTTGTGAAGAGAATTTACCGAGTTTGCTGCCTCAAATTAAAAAAATCAGCCATTTCCCAGGTCAGATATCCAGAGAGATGATATGCGAGAGATTAAAGGCTTTTGGTAGCTGGGCGCTAATGACCACCAAAGAGGTTAATACCATGTTCGTAAGGTAAATATGAAGCTCGTGAAGTTAATACAACTCTCGTACGTAAGATTAATACCAGGCTCTTGCGACTAATAATTAAGATAGGCAAGAGCTCCACTTGAGCTTACATTAGGCTCACGTCTCGGATGTCATGAAGGTGTTTAACTTCTCAGATATTTTACCAAGATATTTTATATTTTATCAAGATATTTATCAGATATTTTATATTTTACGTTGATATCTGTAAAATATTCCAACATACCACAGTGCTTATATGTCTGTAAAATAAGCGAACATACCACAGTGCTGATTTGCTTGTAAAATAAGCCAACACATCACAGTAGTGATATGTCTGTAAAATAACCTAACATATCACAGTATGTGGAGATATCCTATGATAGGGTTTGTGTTCGATTTTTATTCACGTTATCAAATGGTTTTATATGAAATTTTGGCTTTGCATTTGTTATTACGAGATCGTAGTTCACGTGAAAGACCCGTATACACGCCTACTATACACCTACCATCCTGTTGCGTGGTTATAAAAACTTGAGCTATACACCCCTTGTATGTTTGTGGTGGAGGGCAGACTCTCTTCTTTCTTGCTATTAATATGGTTTCCACCATAAATGTATTCTTTCGTAGAAGATGAGATATGAACAGAAGCCAATAAAATAAGCATTAAGCCATGGCTGCAGTCTAACTGGATTCGTATCAAACACCGAGTTTTTCTGTAACTCTACAACTCTGAAATTTTCTGAACATTTTTAGTATTTAGAATTATGAATAATAAAGCAGTGTCAAGAAATGCAAATTATTCATTGATGTATAATATTGTATAGTTTTAATGTGCATGACACCATAGAGACGATGTGAAATGTGAAATTGAATGTGAACTAATAATTTGTGGACTTCGGGGCCAAAACGTAATTAGTTCTTCTTGCATAATAACATCAATTTTTATGCCGTATAAAACTGAACTCGGTAAAGAGACTGCAGTAGTTGGGGATTTCATGTAAATGTTTGTTGGTTATGTAGGACAAAAATAAAAATAAATTCATCTCTGGTGCTCCATGCAGGAAATTGTTGCAGGAAACATCAAACAACTGTCATATGAGACACTTTGAAAGCTCTGAAACCTTTCTCTCCCAAGAAAAATGTATACAGGATACATTTCCTTATTTCTGAATGAAGCATGACCTACATCCTTAGTCCTTTCATTGCTGGAACCGAGGCGCGCTCTCGTACATGTCAACCCGTTTTCGCGTTCTCGTGTAATATGTGAACTTGTTTGCTGTTCTAGTGTACTGTCTGGGTCTTAGGTCATGCTGATACGCCAGTCAAACGTTTCTTTAAGCATTTCTCTCGTGACGTTCGTGTCATACTTAAGGAGAACATCAGTTGCTTCTCCAAGCATGTTTCTCCTGTTGCTACTTGCCATACTAGGTAACTTGCAGCATCTCTAAGATTGTCATATATGTGCTTGCCATCATACTAGCAAGCTCATTCTCACGCTACTTTAAACCTGTCACTCTTGTACTTCCTGTCATACTAACACGCTTTCTCGCGCTTTTCTAAGATTGTCACATGTGCCTTTTGTTGTTCTAACACGTTCATTACATGTCATGTTTAAGTTGGACTCTCCACAACTTGTATTGCTGTTTCGTCGGCTACTTATTTCACTTGTTGCGAAGAGAGCACTTCTAACTGTAATAACGTCCCTGCTTCATGTGAATATCAGTCTCCTGAGGCTATTCTTTCATTGTCTTCTGAGACATTGTCTTCATTAAAAACTAGTTCGATATTCTACTTTTCGAAACGGCGTGTTGCTCCTTTTCATCAACTTAATGTATTAATGAGGGGGCATGAAAGTACGCTTCTAATATATCTGTTATACTTCCCGTTCATCACCTTGTTTGGAATGATTCTGTTTCGGTCTTATTAGGATATTGCTGTCGGAACACGTCTCAGATTTTCCCAACTCCATCATCAACTCGTCAACAATCACCTCTAGAGCCAAATTCCCTGTCAAATACCACCTCAAGTGCCAGCCCTACCAAATCCCCCTCAAACTCCTCAGTAAACACACCCTCTAGCGCCAACCCCAAACAATAGAACACTTTTAGCATCCCCCTTAAGCGACTTCAATTGATGGAATAAATCGTGTTCTCGTTTTCTGAGGAATGAACAAATACTTTAGATCTGATATAATCTAAATCTAGATTAGATTCAGAATTAGATTTAAAATTGTAATTCTAGATTAGAATCTCCACTGCTTGAGTAGACTCTTACTGATGATTTTCTATTTGTTTCTTGAAGTTTATCTATAAAGAGACTGGGTGTGATTTGAGATGATCGGGCGATATTTTTAACAGATTAAATACAATAAATCCTCTGAGCAATAGATGACTAAATCAATGATTCTATGGCGTATTTGGAGATTTCTTAGATATATTGAAAACTGAGAAAATCCAAGTAAGTCAGGTTGTGGACTTAGCTCATCCTGGTCCAGTAGATAGTGTGTGCCCTGGGGAGTCAAAGAACGTGAGTTCGATCTCATTGCATGAGCTTATTATTTTCTCCCACATTCATCACATTCTCGTTCTTTCCTTGAGGTTCGCAAACTCTTTATGACAAAGAAATGTTAAGAACAGAATTGCAGATAGATAGTTCATAATAACGTAACTTTTTTAAAATGTTGACCATTTGTTTCGTTATTCATCGCATACTCATGCTGCTGATTCAACTATGAATGTTGAGAAATATTTAACAGTGGCATGAGCGTAATTTGTATTCCAATATGCAAATGACTTTTTTGATTGATCCATTCGAAAAATGTGCGCCTAAATCAGAAAAAAATGATTAATCTGTCACTGAATTCCTAATTTCTTGTTAAGATATATATTAAAATGTGTAGTTTATTTCTGTTTAAAGTGGCAAATTAACGTAAACCATATTATTACTTATTGATGGACATATTATTAAAACGTCTGAAAATGAGTCTTGAAAGAAAATTTAATATAAGATAATTAAAACAAATTATCTACTAATTATTTAACAAGGAATTTATTTGTCAATAAAAGGTAAGAACAAACAGAAGCAAAATTGAAGCACTGATTTGAAAAAAAAACATGAAACCCATCAGAAATAAACAGAAAAAAACATATATTTTGCAGGTAGAACTAGATACAAATCTGTTTTCTTGCGTTAGTTTTTAGTAATCAATTGGAACTGTCAGTAGCAGATCCAATTAAGCTAATATCATGCAACTTCACTCAAAACAAATTTGAATGATTTTTTTCTAAGTGAAGGTCTTTTATTCTTATTATTCAATTTTATAATAAAAAAATTACATGTAGGTAATATTTAAGCTCAAAGATAAAGTTGAGGAAAGCAAAATATGATTTTCTTTTGTTTCCTTCATAAAATACAAATATGTTGAGAATTTCAAAGCGAAGGAGCACTATCAAAAATGTTGCTGCAACACAACACTTTTTGACAATGTTGTCTTTCAACACATCAATAAAGATACCAATCACCAACTCCAGGAAACACACGATGACAAGATGCAGCTTCCAGCTTTAAAAAGCACACGTGATAAGGATCAAAGTGATGCCTAAAGAACAGTTGTTATGGAATGATGTTTACAAGCAGTACAACATCATGTAACATCTGTGTTAATACTTTACGATGTTTGGGTCACTAAAATTCAGTTCTTTCTCAAGTGAGAGAAAAAGGCCAAACAAATTTGTTTCTGCTTGTGTTAGAAGCGAAACGACAAAATCATCGCATGTCAATTAGTTTATGGTTAACAAGATAACCTCTTTTATAACATCGGTTTTGCTTAACAAATGAATCATTCAGATGTTGAGTGTCAACTTCTATCTGAGAACATTTAAGAGTTATATATGCATCTGTAGTTTGCCTGGGTCATACGTCAGTCTGCAGATGAAGTTAAACCTCCTAGGATTTCTTGTTAACTGAGTTCTTGACCTTACCAATTTTTCATATTTAGTATAGAAGTTGACAGAATTCAAAACCGTCATTAAAATGCATCTGTTGCTTTCACGACTATTCGATATTCGCTATATCGAAGCGAAAATATTTCGGTCATTCACCCAATAGCATAAATACATTTTTTATATGTATTCGTCCAATCATCTTTGACACTAAAACGTCTAGGGAGAAGCATAAAATAAATCTCAACAATATAGCTGAAAACCAATAACCAAACCCACATATATAAAATGAAAGTGACAACGTTTCGGTCCGTTGGAGACCCTTACGTGACGACGTTTCGGTCCATCCTGAACTCTTATCAAATTTTACCATACACGACACGTATTCCATGCTCATATACCATTAAGGCTTCGTCAAAATATTATATAGTTCAGTAAGCGTAAAACGTCTTGGAATGGCATGAAGCCAAATCAAGAAACCAACCTGAAATCTGTTTCTACTCAAAGGAAGTTGAAATTATCTTGCATGGACCATTTTGGGGTTGTTCTTCAGTGATCTACAATTACCAAAATACATTACATAATTTACTTAAACAAAGTAAATTGTTTACTTTCCATAACAAATAAAATCTGGTTCAATCTCTGGAATTGTATCTCTTTCTATCTCTTCTTCCACTCTGGAATTGTATCTCTTTCTACCTCTTCTTCCACTCTGGAATGATTTCCTTATTTGTCCTCTTCATCCCTCTCCCTCTAATCTCCTCTCTACCAAACTCACTCCCTACCAGTAGAGTATTTTCTTTTCAAAAGCTAACGATTAAGAAGCAGTGGATGACTGCATTTCCCAGCGCAGAGCTGAGAGCAACCACTGGGAAAATAGAGGCTGAGTGGCTTTCCGGTTTGATCCGTTCAGGATTTTGAAAGTAGTGAGAAAAACACATGCGGGATTGCTTCACAAAACAAGCAGAGTGATCTGGAGTGAAGCTGAACGAAAACAGTTTACGGTGGAATCAGGGAACATGATATAAACAATGAATTCAGAATTAGTTTGTCGAAAAAAAAATGAGCCAATAGCTTATTCATCAATGACTGGGTGCCTATTGGAGAGTGAATGAGTACACTCTTAGAAAAGACCCTTGTTGTACATAACATATATTTGGATGACTGTCGTTGAGCTTAAAATAAAACTTGCCTAGGGAATTCACAGTTGAAATGTAGCTTTCTAAATTCAAATTTACATCAACCTCTAAACTAAAACCCATGTCGTCTACATCCCTGGGTTTGTACACTATGTGGCAGGGGCTCCTATAGAAACTTTGTTTACATCCCAGGATTTGTAACCAATGAGGCAGGTGTTACTCTACAAACTTTGTTTACATCCCAGGATTTGTAACCAATGAGGCAGGTGTTACTCTACAAACTTTGTTTACATCCCAGGATTTGTAACCAATGAGGCAGGTGTTACTCTACAAACTTTGTTTACATCCCAGGATTTGTAACCAATGAGGCAGGTGTTACTCTACAAACTTTGTTTACATCCCAGGATTTGTAACCAATGAGGCAGGTGTTACTCTACAAACTTTGTTTACATCCCAGGATTTGTAACCAATGAGGCAGGTGTTACTCTACAAACTTTGTTTACATCCCAGGATTTGTAACCAATGAGGCAGGTGTTACTCTACAAACTTTGTTTACATCCCAGGATTTGTAACCAATGAGGCAGGTGTTACTCTACAAACTTTGTTTACATCCCAGGATTTGTAACCAATGAGGCAGGTGTTACTCTACAAACTTTGTTTACATCCCTGGGTTTGTACACAATGAGGCAGGTGTTACTCTACAAACTTAGCTCATTATACAAGGAACAGGAAGCTTACTCTGCAAAACCCTTGCTCTGAACAAAAGAAACTTAAGCGGTGATTTAGCGAAGGTTTACCTATATTACTCACATGGGTTTTCTTAGTTCCTTTCAAACCTAACAATATATTGACCCAGGAAGTTGTCAACCAAAACATTTAGAAATAATGAACAACTATTTTAGATTACTTGCCTGTTAATTTTGTTACTTTGTTATATTTGTACTTGTCCTTTAATGTAATTCATATTACCAATTACTGTTATTTATATTTCTGAATCTTTTATTTATTTCTCATTTTGCTGATAATTTAAGTTCATAATTTGAACGAAAACCAAACGAACATAAAT
>WNGS01169217.1:24823392-24833163 GCA_020271785.1 Procambarus virginalis
CAACATGTAATGTCTACTACAAACTAGTGTTACTTTATATAAAAACACAATTTTTATATACTGCAATTCTTAAAATTAAAGACTTTAGAATCTATATTTTTAATAGGAATTAATTACATGGAAAACTTAACTAGGTGCTTAATTAATAGGAGTCATGTGATAAAGAATCTTATCTATTTCACATAGTAAGTTGTCCTCTTAAGTCATCTGATAATGAATGAATCAGGGACTGTTTGTGCTACAGATCATCTATGTCGTGTGTTTTGATCAACACATCTGTGAGATTCGACACAATTAAATAGAAACTTTGGAGTTTTAGAGTTTCTGATGGACGTTCTTCGGCGTGGGGAGCTAACTTCGTAAACTGATGGGTACAGTCTCTGGCTTGGTAAGGAGAGGAGTGTCTTCGCGCCTGGTAAACTTCTGGGTATTCTCTCGCTGGTAAACTCAGAGCCGTACGTTCTCCATGCGTTGATACGTTGCCTTTATACAGCGGTGTGTATGCGTTGTTTGCTGGGTAAATATTTACCTGAAGGAAAGGTGGTGATCAAGAAAGAATCGACAAGAAAATACAATCCTCGAGGAAATTGAGGAGAGGGAAAGGGGCGAGAAACATTTTTAAACGAGAAGAAAGTAAGATGAGAGAAGGAAGGAAGTAATTATCAAGGGAAAGCGCCAAGCCATTACGACTATATAGCACTGGGAAGGGGTCAGGATAAGGATTTGGGATGGGACGAGGGAAAGGTATGGTGCCCCAACCACTTGGACGGTCGGGGATTGAACGCCGATCTGCATGAAGCGAGACCGTCGCTCTACCATCCAGCCCAAGTGGTTGGTAAGGAGCTGTGGGAGAAGAAGTGGAGAGAATATATAACAGGAAGAGAGGAGAACATGTGAAGGGCGTAATAGGAGACACACAAGGGAAGAGAAGAGATAGAATCAGAGCGAGGATTAATCTAGCATTTACCCAGCCCGTTACGAAACCTGTGCATCTTTTCCTAATCACAGGCATTCTTGTTTTATATTTATTCAACAGTCTATGAGTTCCGAAGCGTTATGAGGTTGTTGATAACAATTATAACCTTGTATTGTGAAGTTTAAAAGATCATAAACTGTTTAATAAATATCAACAAAGTCACCAAGAATAAGGAAAGATATAGAGGTTTCGTAAATGGTTGAATATAAAGGGTAAATGACTCCTGATCCAGTACGATGACTGACCCCCATAATGACACAGACTATACGGAAAATATGAGGACAAAATATTTAAAAAGGAGAAATCACTTTATCATGCCAACTCGAATGGCTTATTTGGATGAGAATGGGAAAATAAAGCCAAGTGCAGAGCTTGCGAAGATTTGCATCGTTGCAAGAAGCAAGAGTCTGACCCGTGGCTTGAGGGAGAAGCTCTCTGCGTCACGGCACAAGTTCCAGCGGAAGTTTGACTGGAGAACTTGGCTTCAAAGTCAATATCAAGAAAGAATGAAAGAAGAGAAAGAAGAGCGAAGAGAAGAGAGAAAGAAGAGAGAGGGATTGAAGAACCAGACACCCCTCCAAGGCCTCCTTGTTGGATGGCCGCCTCGTGGTCCCCTGTAAACAAGAGAAATTGTTTACTTTAGAACTTAACATATATCTTGTCTCCCAGTTTACCTAATTACTTAACATTTTACTTTGGTATTTAGTATTCTTTTATAATTAGACAATGGACATGTAAGATTACCGAAAGCGCTCAGTCACTTCTTAAATTTTTCAATCTGTATCATTCGCAGATATTCGTACTTGAAAATTAACTTTATTATTACAATTTATCTCTTTAATATAAGTCTGTATCTCACATGTTCTCTCCTGAACATTGATCACTTGTTCACAAGAACTGACTATGATCACGGGGTTCAGAAAACTCGAAATGTTAGAAAAATTACAAGAGTCCTGTTCTCAGCAATTCTTACAAGCAAATAAAATATATTTACGAACGAAATTTCATAATTTGGGAACCTATGGTGTATGGTTAGGTTAGGTTAGGTTAGGTTAGGTAAGGTTAGGTTAAGTTAGGTTAGGGATTGAACACTGAATGAGAAATATTTCATGTGATATACATATGATAGCAGGCCAGAGGGATTGGTAGTCATTCAGAGTACATTCATGTACTCTGAATGTTCGGTGAGGTTATTCACCCTATTGTACATGTACTCTGACAGGTGTAGGGGGTAGTACTCACCCTTCTGTACATGTACTAGGACGGTGACGGGATGAGAACCCTGGGGGACACAGGAGTACATGTACTCTGACAGGTGTAGAGGGTAGTACTCACCCTTCTGTACATGTACTAGGACGGTGACGGGATGAGAACCCTGGGGGACACAGGAGTACATGTACTCTGACAGGTGTAGAGGGTAGTACTCACCCTTCTGTACATGTACAAGGACGGTGGCGGGATGCGAACCCTGAGGCACACAGGAGTACATGCCAGAGTCACCAGGGCCCACTGACGACACCACAAGTCGGGTCGTCGTCTCGCCTCGACCTCGGTCAATCTGTCAACACAAAAATACACTTATCGTATACATGGGAAATGATTGTGTGTGTGTGTGTGTGTGTGTGTGTGTGTGTGTGTGTGTGTGTGTGTGTGTGTGTGTGTGTGTGTGTGTGTGTGTGTGTGTGTGTGTACTCACGTAGTTGTGCTTGTGGGGGTTGAGCTCTGGCTCTTTGGTTCCGCCTCTCAACCGTCAATCAGCTGATGTATAGATTCCTAATACACCATTGTTTCCGCCCTGGAAAAAGTGATGTATTAGGAATCTGTGTGTGTGTGTGTGTGTGTGTTTCACTATTTGTATTTACTATATGTGTCTACGGAATCGAGCTAGTAGCTCTTGGACCCGACCTTTCTAATCAGTTTATTTTCCTTAGATATTGCAGAGATAATGACAATATAGCCTTGACCCTAATGACACCTTGACCCTAAGCACTCTTAATGGCTCTATAATTGTACATTCGATTGTAGTCCATTGTTAAAGAGACGAAGGTTGTTAATCTTGACAAAGTTCCCCCTCAGGCCACGTCTTTTTGAGTGTGTCCTCAAATTGACGACAATCTTCTACAAAAATTTCCCCCGTTCCCATGGAGACTAAAATGCTTAAAAATATTCTAAAAGGAAAATAAGCACATTTTACTCTGAGTGGGACTTGCTGCTTCACCCATGATGATATATTTCATATGAGGTTTATATTTGCCTTTTTGAGAACTATTTACAGAACGAGTTTTATGACTAAGTCTTCTATAAACTTTATTAGGGTCCCTGGGGACAGATTCAGGAAGCAGTTACGCAAGCACTTACGAACGTGTACATCTTTCCTCAATCTTTGACGGCTTTGCTTACATTTATTAAACAGTTTACAAGCATGAAAACTTGCCAATCAACTGTTGTTATTGTTATAAACAGCCTCCTGGTGCTTCGGAGCTCATTAACTGTTTAATAATTGTAAACAAAGCCGCCAAAGATTGAGAAAAGATTGACAGGTTCGTAAGTATTTGCGTAACTACTTTGTGAATTTGGCCCCCTGGACTGTAAGTGATTGCTTACGCTTTCAAGGTCTAGAAAATGTCTTTTATTCCCCACAAAATTAGCTTTTACTTTGTCAACCAATTAATTGCAGCTCAGATTTATTTAAATCAGTCCCCCGCATAATTTACTAAATCAGTTTTCCTACTGTTACCCCCAACTCGTCTTCAGACTTCTAGCGTCCGGGCAGTAGTCAACCCCAAAGTCACATTCACCTATTCCAAAATAATCATATTAATCATATTAATCACTTGATATTAACCCAAAAATATGGATTAATATTATCAAATATTAGAATTATGCGTCTAGTTAAGCAAGGTTAACTCGGGTGTTTCCATTCTGTTGAAAATAATTTTTATTTAAGTTCCGTGGGTGAAGAGTCCGTCCCCCATCCACAAAGATCAAATGCTCGTTAATTCATCCGCCAAACTTCTCGTTTATCACTGAGAAAACACTTCACAATGACTCACAACTGATGACATATGAACCTTTGTCGAGGAAATGCTTCGTTCATAACCTCTGCTCGAATCGCCCCACTCTAAATGCTTCACCCACATTCTGCAGATACAAACAAGTGTCAATAGAATGCAAACAACAATAGAACGTAAACACCTAACCAAACTTACGCCTCAGAATACACGAAGATTGTATAATACAATGAAACACGATACGTTTTTCAATTGATTCATATTGCTTCGGGGTTGGCCGCAGCAGCTTGAACGAGCCTAACGTGAGATTGGCTCGTTACCTCCGCGGGTCAGATCATTAAGGCGATAGTTGTACTTACTGGAGGTAGTGCTGTGAAAACTGTGATGGAAAACTCTTAATGTAGAAATCATTCACGACAGCCGGATAAGAGCTGAATGTGTTTGGTGATAGTGAGTTATAGAGACGATAGTGAGTTATAGAGACGATTGTGGTTATAGAGATAATTGTGGTTATAGTCGTGTTGACCAGACCACACACTAGAAGGTGAAGGGACGACGACGTTTCGGTCCGTCCTGGACCATTCTCAAGTCGATTGCCACCAGAAGACGGTCGTGTTCCGAGTCCCAGCTTGCCCTAGACCAGTTATCATCTCGTCCTCAAGGTAAGCAACTCCTCGAGACTCAAGTGGTAACTTTACTTGAGCTGTTTATATGGATTTATACGTCCGTGTTCGAATGGTTATATATTTGTAGTATATGAGGATTTAAATGTATATTTTCTAGTGTGTATTTGAATTATACTAAAGCGTATGATTAATTATATTTAATGTCATTATAGGTAAGATATCGCACTTCGAGGGACAGAGAGCCAGCAGTTTCAGGTATGTTTCTATTTCCTTCAGTTTTCGTGGCTGAAGTTCGAAGATCTAGCAAATTCGAGTCCGCCTTTTCCGCTCGTTACGTAATTGCTATTGTGGAGGATTGGGAGCATGCAGGGTGTTTCTCCGGTGTGACGCCTGCCTCTGACTCTCTGTAGTTTAGAAAAAAAAGGTAATTCGGGGGTATAGTGCGAGACTTGTGAGTTCACAGGGTTCGAATCCCTGCATTGTTCTCGACTGATTCTCTTATAGATATTTAACGGAAGTGAGGTTGCCTTGTGTACGTGTGTCTGTAGTTTAATCGCCTCGTTATGCTTCATAGTTAAAGCTATTTAAATTGATCCCATTGTTATCGTGTTATCATGTCCAGAATTTAATCGCTGCGTAAGAAAAAGTGTCAAATTTCGAACATCAATGATGTTCGAAATGTACATTTGAAGGCTCTGAATATCTGTTTTCTCGTGGAATTTAAAGGTCAAGCATGTGTGTTTATTTTAGAGAAATATTTACAAGTGTCATTGTCAACATCGTTAAACAATTTTATTTTTTCTGTCAAGGGCTTCTATGTTAATCGTGACATCAATTTTTTTGCCTGTTACTTGTTTATTGATGTTAACGTCATTTGAATGCGAGGAAAAGTCTATATAAAACATTGCTCAAACATCCATACGACATTGATGCACAAATACGAGATAATTTTCTACAAAATATATCTTAATCCGTCGGAAATAATTTCAACCACTCAGGAAATCGTTGATGTACAGAACCTGTACTAGCTAATGAACAGCGCTGTACAGCAGTGCACTGCTGTGTACTCTGACTTCATCTCGTTCAGTAAATTCTGATTTTTTTGTTTTTCAAAGCTCACTGCTTTTACACCCCGGCCAACCAGTGAATGTCCAACATATTTTTGTAAATACATTTACAAGATCTAGTCATGCAGGGCGCTACAGCATATGTTCTCGTGAAAACTTATTGTCAATCATGCTGATTGCTGCACAATCAATTGCCGTGGAAACTAGTTTTTTTCCCTATTCAATTTCTGGGACATTGAACTCGCCCATAACTATAATCTTTGCTCTCATTCTTATTGCGACATTGTTCATGGTCAGTTGTTCGTGTTTTGTCATTTGGTGTTTATTGTCTGGTTATAAATGCGTACCGTCTTGGAGACATGCCTTCACCTTGACGCCGCCCCTGGGGGACTCACCTTGACGCCGCCCCTGGGGGACTCACCTTGACGCCGCCTCTGGGGGACTCACCTTGACGCCGCCCTGGGGGACTCACCTTGACGCCGCCCCTGGGGGACTCACCTTGACGCCGCCCCTGGGGGACTCACCTTGACGCCGCCCCTGGAGGACTCACCTTGACGCCGCCTTTGGGGGACTCACCTTGACGCCGCCCCTGGGGGACTCACCTTGACGCCGCCTTTGGGGGACTCACCTTGCGCCGCCCTGGGGGACTCACCTTGACGCCACCTTTGGGGGACTCACCTTGACGCCGCCCTGGGGGACTCACCTTGACGCCGCCTTTGGGGGACTCACCTTGACGCCGCCTTTGGGGGACTCACCTTGACGCCGCCTTTGGGGACTCACCTTGACGCCGCCCCTGGGGTACTCACCTTGACGCCGCCCCTGGGGGACTCACCTTGACGCCGCCCCTGGGGGACTCACCTTCACGCCGCCCCTGGGGGACTCACCTTAACGCCGCCCCTGGGGGACTCACCTTGACGCCGCCCCTGAGGGACTCACCTTGACGCCGCCCCTGGGGGACTCACCTTCACGGCCCCCGGGGGACTCACCTTCACGCCGCCCCTGGGGGACTCACCTTGACGCCGCCCCTGAGGGACTCACCTTGACGCCGCCCCTGGGGGACTCACCTTCACGCCGCCCCTGAGGGACTCACCTTGACGCCACCCCTGAGGGACTCACCTTGACGCCGCCCCTGGGGGACTCACTTCACGCCGCCCCTGGGGACTCACCTTCACGCCGCCCTGGGGGACTCACCTTCACACCGCCTCTGGGGGACTCACCTTGAGGTTGACGCCGCCCCTGGGGGACTCACCTTCACGCCGCCCCTGGGGGACTCACCTTCACACGCCTCTGGGGGACTCACCTTGAGGTTGACGCCGCCCCTGGGGGACTCACCTTGAGGTTGACGCCGCCCCTGGGGGACTCACCTGAGGTTGACGCCGCCCCTGGGGGACTCACCTTGAGGTTGACGCCGCCCCTGGGGACTCACCTTGAGGTTGACGCCGCCCCTGGGGGACTCACCTTGAGGTGACGCCGCCCCTGGGGGACTCACCTTGAGGTTGACGCCGCCCCTGGGGGACTCACCTTGAGGTTGACGCCGCCCTGGGGGACTCACCTTGAGGTTGACGCCGCCTCTGGGGACTCACCTTGACGCCGCCCCTGGGGGACTCACCTTGACGCCGCCCTGGGGGACTCACCTTGACGCCGCCCCTGGGGGACTCACCTTCACGCCGCCCCTGGGGGACTCACCTTCACGCCGCCCCTGGGGGACTCACCTTGAGGTTGACACCGCCCTGGGGACTCACCTTGACGCCGCCCCTGGGGACTCACCTTGACGCCGCCCTGGGGGACTCACCTGAGGTTGACGCCGCCCCTGGGGGACTCACCTTGACGCCGCCCCTGGGGGACTCACCTTGACGCCGCCCCTGGGGGACTCACCTTGAGGTTGACGCCGCCCCTGGGGGACTCACCTTGACGCCGCCCTGGGGGACTCACCTTCACGCCGCCCCTGGGGGACTCACCATGAGGTTGACGCCGCCCCTGGGGACTCACCTTCACGCCGCCCCTTAGGGACTCACCTTGAGGTTGACGCCGCCCCTGGGGGACTCACCTTGACGCCGCCCTGGGGGACTTACCTTGACGCCGCCCCTGGGGGACTCACCTTGACGCCGCCCCTGGGGGACTCACCTTGACGCCGCCCCTGGGGGACTCACCTTGACGCCGCCCCTGGGGACTCACCTTCACACCGCCCCTGGGGGACTCACCTTGAGGTTGACGCCGCCCCTGGGGGACTCACCTTGAGGTTGACGCCGCCCCTGGGGGACTCACCTTGAGGTTGACGCCGCCCCTGGGGGACTCACCTTCACACCGCCCCTGGGGGACTCACCTTGAGGTTGACGCCGCCCCTGGGGGACTCACCTTGAGGTTGACGCCGCCCCTGGGGGACTCACCTTGAGGTTGACGCCGCCCCTGGGGGACTCACCTTCACACCGCCCCTGGGGGACTCACCTTCACACCGCCCCTGGGGGACTCACCTTGACGCCGCCCCTGGGGGACTCACCTTGAGGTTGACGCCGCCTCTGGGGGACTCACCTTGACGCCGCCCCTGGGGGACTCACCTTGAGGTTGACGCCGCCCCTGGGGGACTCACCTTGACGCCGCCCCTGGGGGACTCACCTTGAGGTTGACGCCGCCCTGGGGGACTCACCTTCACACCGCCCCTGGGGGACTCACCTTGAGGTTGACGCCGCCCCTGGGGGACTCACCTTGAGGTTGACGCCGCCCCTGGGGGACTCACCTTGACGCCGCCCCTGGGGGACTCACCTTAAGGTTGACGCCGCCCCTGGGGGACTCACCTTGAGGTTGACGCCGCCCCTGGGGACTCACCTTGACGCCGCCCCTGGGGGACTCACCTTGAGGTTGACGCCGCCTCTGGGGGACTCACCTTGAGGTTGACGCCGCCCCTGGGGGACTCACCTTGACGCCGCCCCTGGGGGACTCACCTTGACGCCGCCCCTGGGGGACTCACCTTGACGCCGCCCTGGGGGACTCACCTTGACGCCGCCCCTGGGGGACTCACCTTGACGCCGCCCTGGGGGACTCACCTTGACGCCACCCCTGGGGGACTCACCTTGACGCCGCCCCTGGGGGACTCACCTTGAGGTTGACGCCGCCCCTGGGGGACTCACCTTGAGGTTGACACCGCCCTGGGGGACTCACTTGACGCCGCCCCTGGGGACTCACCTTGACGCCGCCCCTGGGGGACTCACCTTGAGGTTGACACCGCCTCTGGGGGACTCACCTTGAGGTTGACGCCGCCCCTGGGGGACTCACCTTGAGGTTGACACCGCCCCTGGGGGACTCACCTTGAGGTTGACGCCGCCCCTGGGGGACTCACCTTGACGCCGCCCCTGGGGGACTCACCTTCACGCCGCCCCTGGGGGACTCACCTTGAGGTTGACGCCGCCTGGGGGAGTTGTAGTCGATGAGGTGGTGTCATGGTACCAGTAGACCAGGGCTGAGGGACCGCGGAGTGAGGTCACCACACAGGTGAGGGTGAGAGAGGAGCCCTCCTCGATGTACAGCTCCCGCGGCCCCAAGATCTCCACCTTAAGGTTTCCTGAAGCAGGTAGACAGCAGTGAGACGGTCGATTAGTAGGACAGGACATGGTAGGAGACAGGGAACAGAGACGGTAGGAGAGAGACAGGTGAGAAGGGGGTACATAGCTTCCCGCAAACACAACCTAACCACACCATTGCAGCAACTTATAATGTTGCTGCAATGGTGTAAAAATAACTTTATTGGGTTTTATGTTTGCTGGGATATAGAGACGGGCTAGATATATATATACATTCATCTTGGCTCAGGTACACATAAGCTCATCTCGGCTCAAGTATCATACATGCACAACGAATCATGTATACATTAACCCATTCAGCCTTAAATGTACTCCATATCAGATATTCATACACCCATCTGGGCTAGAGTATACATAGTCCGACGATGACTCGGATATCCATGTGCCAATCTGGCCTCGGGTATACATATCCCCCCCTCTATCATCAAGAATACATGCAGGTCATCTACCTCGTCGTTTTAAGAGTATGAATACAAGGATACATGGGGAAAAAAAAGTACAACCAATTAAAAGTTT
>WNGS01169217.1:24847063-24849563 GCA_020271785.1 Procambarus virginalis
ATATATATATATATATATATATATATATATATATATAGATAATATATATATATTATATATATATATATATATATATATATTAATATTTAAAAGTTTGTGAGGGTACCACCTCTGGTGCCAATGTGGGGACCCATAGCCTCGGAGAAGAAAATAAAAAGTATTCAGAGAACACCTTGTGGTTTCTCACTGAACACTATATTTTCTTCTCCTACCACCCCTATTCTTTTGTGTGTACACATATATATTTGCTTTATTTGAACTTTGTTACAAAAAGGAGTTACATATAGGTTACAAAGATGGTTATCATAAGTTGTCGAGTTCCTCCAGCTCCTCAGATGGCGGGCAGGAACCCTGGATGCAGTGCGCATTTCCCCTCTGTATCGCCACGCTGAGGCGCTGGAAAAGAAAGCTGCAGCTCTAGGGTCCCTTGTTGTTTCAATGAGCCTAGAACCCAGTTCCTTCAAAAAACTGGTAGCACTTTTACCCCAGCGCCGAGTGTCTCAGAAGCATGGGGACAAAATTGTAGTGGTGCTCAGATATATATATATATATATATATATATATATATATATATATATATATATATATATATATATATATATATATATATATATATATATATATATTGAAAAATAGATGAAAAAACGCAGAAAAAAACCAGGTTAGGGAATAAGAAGCAGGTGCAAGAGACCATACCGGGCCCACAACCCCGGTACAAGGAACTCCTGACCCACACTTCTGGTGTGTAATGGTGGCCAACCCCGCTACAACGGACGGTCCTTCGCTCGGCCCTCGCACTCTTAAAATATTGAGAAGAGTTCGCCAGCGGCTGCTTTGCTGGTCTTAATGCTCTCTTGCCTCTTGTTCTCAGTCGCCCGGAGCGCAAGCCTTCGTTTCTGCTGCTTTTGCAAGTTGCAGAAGTCCTGCAATATTGCCTGGAGATCAACGGGGGTGGTGGGGGTGTTGTTGTTGTTGTTGTTGATGTATTTGTGTGTCGCTGTTTTTGTTATTTGTTACTCTAGGGGCTTGTTTGTTAATTTTTATTTTTTTCATATCTGATTTGTCAGGTAATTGTGTTTTTGTTAAGGCTGGATGTGTTTGTTGAGTATCTTTAAGTTCTTGAACATTTCTCTTTCACCTTGTTTTTTTTTCTATTTCCACCAACTCCTCATGTATTCCTATTCCTCTTCTTTCCCCTTTTTCCCTATTCCCCACTTCCATCTTCACTTAATTCACCCCATTTCCTAATTTACTTCATTGGTCACTTTTCTCACAAATTCTCTCCACCAATAACTCCATAGTTCCTCAGTGAAGGTCACTACCCTATTTCCTGGCCTCTCAACCACCCTATTTCCTGCCCTCTCAACCACCCTATTTCCTGCCCTCTCAACCACCCTATTTCCTGCCCTTTCAACCACCCTATTTCCTGCCCTCTCAACCACCCTATTTCCTGCCCTTTCAACCACCCTATTTCCTGCCCTCTCAACCACCCTATTTCCTGCCCTCTCAACCACCCTATTTCCTGCCCTCTCAACCACCCTATTTCCTGCCCTCTCAACCACCCTATTTCCTGCCCTCTCAACCACCCTATTTCCTGCCCTCTCAACCACCCTATTTCCTGCCCTCTCAATCACCCTATTTCCTGCCCTCTCAACCACCCTATTTCCTGCCCTGAGGACAAGGAGCTGGGATATGAGGACAAGGAGCTGGGGTATGAGGTCAAGGAGCTGGGATATGAGGACAAGGAGCTGGGATATGAGGTCAAGGAGCTGGGATATGAGGTCAAGGAGCTGGGATATGAGGTCAAGGAGCTGGGATATGAGGTCAAGGAGCTGGGATATGAGGTCAAGGAGCTGGGATATGAGGACAAGGAGCTGGGATATGAGGACAAGGAGCTGGGATATGAGGTCAAGGAGCTGGGATATGAGGACAAGGAGCTGGGGTATGAGGACAAGGAGCTGGGATATGAGGACAAGGAACTGGGATATGAGGACAAGGAGCTGGGATATGTGGACAAGGAGCTGGGATATGAGGTCAAGGAACTGGGGTATGAGGACAAGGAGCTGGGGTATGAGGACAAGGAGCTGGGATATGAGGTCAAGGAGCTGGGATAGGACGGAGAGCAGCAACGAAATGCAACTTGTACCATTGGGTATCGAATGCCGACCTGCAAAAAAAGCGAGTCAATCGCTATACCGACCAATCCAAATTGTTGGATTGACTTCCGGTTGTCGGGGACAGGAAGCCTGCATTTAGTCTTTGTTCAGTCTTTCCCCTCCTTAGGCTAACCTTCCTCAGGATGCCACCCACAACAGTTGCCTAACTTCAGGGTACCAATATACTTTTAGGTGATCAGATGCATCAGGAGAACTGAAACGCTCCCATCTGTTTCTGTCCTGCTCGGGGGCTTGAACCCTAATCAACATTTTCTCCCCCAGCAAGGCTGACCAAAGCGGCGGCTGAGGCCCTCTACAGCACTCAGAACGACCTTTGACCTGAT
>WNGS01169217.1:24854563-24860720 GCA_020271785.1 Procambarus virginalis
CTCGTTGTGTCTTGCATGCCAGCCCTTTGTGCTTCCGCAATGCAACTCAAGCAGTCCATATTGGTCTGCTTCCACCCTGTTGCAAATACACTTGTATTCAGTGTGAATTGGGGCACCAAGGCGGAGGGCCACTGCTACACGAAGGGATTCTGGATCTAGGCGCGTGCCCATTGTCGACATGGGTACTGCCAGGAGGAAGTCTCCTGCATGAGGGGCACGCACTGCTCAGAGGCGGGCTTTCTCCTTGTCTGATGTTGCGGCGCTGAGCATGGTATCAGTTATTTTTTCATCCCATTGATTTGAATTCGGTGAAAGCAGAATCGTGTATTCCTGCTGAATTACTCAGGGTTCAGGTAGGATATCTCTTACGAGGTCGTACGATGCCTATACATATATATATATATATATATATATATATATTATATATATATATATATATATGTGTCGTACCTAGTAGCCAGAACACACTTCTCAGCCTACTATGCAAGGCCCGATTTGCCTAATAAGCCAAGTTTTCCTGAATCAATATATTTTCTCTAATTTTTTTCTTATGAAATGATACAGCTACCCATTTCATTATGTATGAGGTCAATTTTTTTTTTATTGGAGTTAAAATTAACGTAGTTATATGACCGAACCTAACCAACCCTACCTAACCTAACCTAACCAATCTTTATAGGTTAGGTTAGGTTAGGTAGCCGAAAAAGTTAGGTTAGGTAAGGTTAGGTAGGTTAGGTAGTCGAAAAACAATTAATTCATGAAAACTTGGCCTATTACGCAAATCGGGCCTTGCATAGTAGCTGAGAAGTGCGTTCTGGCTACTAGGTACGACATATATATATATATATATATATATNCCTCTCACCTCCTCCCTCACCTTCCCTCCTCCCTGCCCCTCACTTCTCCTACAGAGGGTCAGCCTACCAATGGGTCCTCACGGGTCTCTGGAAGACCACACTGGTGTCTCATGTTGTCCTCACTCACTCTCACTCACGCTCAGGGCCTCACGATCACCGTCTCATGCTCAGAGCCTCACGATCACCGTCTCATGCTCAGGATATCTGGGACCATCCAGGCGTTCACCAATATCTGGGACCATCCTCGGTGTCTCAAACTCATATATTCCTTCAACGGCAAAACTCGAACTTTGTCCTCCTTACAGTATGTCTAACTCTGAGGCAGTTGTCTCTCAGTCAGTTTTCACCGTTTAGCTCTTGCGAGAAAGTTGTTTTATATCAGAGCCACGTGATGTCACCGGAATATTGCTCAAGGAAAACGAGAAAGATTTCCTGAAAAGGAAGTGAGGAAAATTTCCTACAATTGAGGAATTGTTGGGAAATATTCAGAGGGTGTAATACGTGCAAACACATTATCACAACACAATCACAGACGCACATAGACTCACAAACAGAGACGCAAACAGGTAAACACAGATATATATATATATATATATATATATATATATATATATATATATATATATATATATATATATATATATATATATATTCAGTTGTATCTAGTCCTGGGGACCATTCAGGCTTGTTTGCATATATATATATATATATATATATATATATATATATATATATATATATATATATATATATATATATATATATATAAACACACTTGTCGTTGGAAGGGACTTCGTATCTTGCACGGTCGGGGTTCAATTCCCCGACGGTTCAAGCGGTTAGGCACAGCTCCTTCATCCCAGCTCATTATCCCGGCTGATTAGTCTCACATGTCAGTTTCTTATCTCATGATCCAGCATCTTATCCTCATCTCCCAGCTCATTGTCGTCATATCCCAGCTTCACATCCTCATATAACAGTTCCTTCTCCTCATATCCTAACTCCTGTTCCTCATATCCCAGCTCATTGCCGTCATATCCCTTCCAGGTGCTATGTACTGACAGTGGCCTGCTCCTTATAACTACCACACCTTATCTTTAAAATAACTTGCTTATCAAACTTAAACATGTCATGAAGAGATCAATATTTTGTATGTATATTTTGTTTTTTTTCGTTAAGTTCTTCTCATTCTTCTTTTTCATTGTCTCTCTATCCTGTTCGTTTTCCTTCTCTTGTTTCCAGCGTTAGTCGTCTTTTCCTTCTACTCTGGAAAGATAGACTCCAGAAGCTGTTTAAGAAACTTCCAGGGAAAGTTAAGTGACGTGTTAAATGGGCAAGACTTGGCCAGGACTTTTGAGATGCACAACATAGTTTGAGCTAATCTCACAGACTTTTCTCCCTACCAGGAGCCTTGGCTCACGAGGGCTCCGTCATTTACGATCCCAACTTGCAGGAGCTCTTCCCTATTTAGGATCTTCCCATTTACGATCCCATTCTCCAAGACGTACCAACCCATTCAGAAGGTCTCTGTTCAGGACCTCACCCTACTGGGGCCTGGTTCACGAAGCAGTTACACAAGCACTTACGAACGTGTACATCTTTCCTCAATCTTTGACGGCTTTGGTTACATTTATTAAACAGTTTACAAGCATGAAAACTTGCCAATCAACTGTTGTTATTGTTATAAACAGCCTCCTGGTGCTTCGGAGCTCATTAACTGTTTAATAATTTTAAACAAAGCCGCCAAAGATTGAGGAAAGATGTACACGTTCGTAAGTGCTTGCGTAACTGCTTCGTGAATCTGGCCCCTGGTTCTTCATTTAAGGGTCCCGGCATCCGGGAACTCTATCCACACCTTCCCTATCAAAAAAGGACCTTCCCATTACATGTAGGAAGGTCAAGAGTCAAGTGAAGATTACGATGCTTCACTTCAGGGTTCATGAAGTGAAGGGAATTATACGTAAAGGTATTTGAAAATGCAGCAAACAATGAGGAGAAAAGCTATTGCAAATACCCAAAAGATTGAGGCTTTCAATGGCCAACAAAGGATCCACACAGGGCAAGATGAAACATGGAAAGTGAAATTAGTAGACGCAGCAGACAAAAACTTCCTGTGGTAATATTTATGAATGGGTAACCCACCAGTTACCTTAGATTTGATACGTCAGTGTCTCAGTACACCAGACTAATACACCAGTTGATTTAAATTGTAGGGTTGAGAGGGAGGGGTTGAAGTTCGAACCCCTTCCCCATTCCCATTCTCCATCCCCCCATCCCCCTCCCCCTCAAGTACAAGTAGATGAATAGACACACACACACACACACACACACACACACACACACACACACACACACACACACACACACAGAGTCAGGGAGTTAGACAACTGCTACGGGCTGTGTACTCACCTAATACACCTGTACTCACCTACTCACCTCACCTGTGTGTGTGTGTGTGTGTGTGTGTGTGTGTGTGTGTGTGTGTGTGTGTGTGTGTGTGTGTGTGTGTGTGTGTGTGTCTATGTGTGTGTGTGTCTGTGTGAGTGTGTGAAAAATAAAATTAAAGTTGAGTGACAGTTGAGAGGAGGGCCGAAAGAGCCAGAGCTCAATCCCCGTAAATACAACTAGGTGAGCACACACACACACACACACACACACACACACACACACACACACACACACACACACACACACACACACACACACACACACAGATGAGGATTGCAGGATCCTCCAAGAGGACCTGAACAGGTTGCAGAGATGGTCAGAGAAATGGCTACTGGAATTCAACACGAGCAAATGTAAAGTTATGGAAATGGGACTAGGAGATAGGAGACCAAAGGGACAGTACACAATGAAGGGGAACAGCCTACCTGTGACGACGCGCGAAAGAGACCTGGGTGTGGACGTAACACCTAATCTATCTCCTGAGGCACATATAAATCTCATCGCACTCATGAGAAAGGAATGGAGTTTTAAGGAGATGGCCATCCCGGGCTGTGAGGGATTCAGAGACTACATAGCAGGCACCATGACAATGTGAGGACCAAGAGTAGTAGTAGCAGTAATATATAACCCTCCACCAAATGACAGAAGACCCAGTCAAGAGTATGACAACAACAACATGGCAGTTAACACTATAATTGAGAGGGCAGCCTCTGCTGCCTGTAGAAATAGATCCCACCTGCTCATCATGGGGGACTTCAATCACGGAAGGATTGATTGGGAGAACAAGGAACCGCATGGAGGCGAGGATACGTGGAGAGCCAAACTATTCGAGGTGGTGACTAGAAACTTCTTAACCAGCATGTCAGAGAACCCACAAGGATGAGAGGAAATGACGAACAAGCGAGACTCGACCTGGTCTTCACCCTGAACGACTCTGACATAAGAGAAATCGGTTTTGAAGACCCAGTAGGAATGAGCGACCACAGTGTACTGGTGTTTGAGTACCTGATTGAAGAAGGGTTATTGAACTCGAGGAGGGATACTGAATTCAAAAGGTTAGCATACCGAAAGGGAAACTATGAGGAGATAAGAAAATTCCTAACAGATATAGCATGGGAAACAGAGCTCAGGGGAAAGACGGCCCAAGATATGATGGACTACATCACGCAGAAGTGCAAAGACGCAGCAAACAAGTTTGTCCCAGTCCAAAAGGAAAACAGTGAAATGAAGATGAGAAACCCATGGTTTAATCAGAGATGTAGCTAGCCTACATCTCTGTGCTAACATGGCACCCTGTGCCATGTTAGCACAGGGTGCCATGTTAGTACAGGGTGCCATGTTAGTACAGGGTGCCATGTTGGTACAGGGTGCCATGTTGGTACAGGGTGCCATGTTAGTACAGGGTGCCATGTTAGCACAGGGTGCTATGTTAGCACAGGGTGCCATGTTAGTACAGGGAGCCACGTTAGTACAAGGTGCCATGTTGGTACAGGGAGCCACGTTAGTACAAGGTGCCATGTTGGTACAGGGTGCCATGTTGGTACAGGGTGCCATGTTAGTATAGGGTGCCATGTTAGTACAGGGTGCCATGTTGGTACAGGGTGCCATGTTGGTACAGGGTGCCATGTTAGTACAGGGTGCCATGTTAGCACAGGGTGCTATGTTAGCACAGGGTGCCATGTTAGTACAGGGAGCCACGTTAGTACAAGGTGCCATGTTGGTACAGGGAGCCACGTTAGTACAAGGTGCCATGTTGGTACAGGGAGCCACGTTAGTACAAGGTGCCATGTTGGTACAGGGTGCCATGTTGGTACAGGGTGCCATGTTGGTACAGGGAGCCACGTTAGTACAAGGTGCCATGTTGGTACAGGGTGCCATGTTGGTACAGGGAGCCACGTTAGTACAAGGTGCCATGTTGGTACAGGGTGCCATGTTGGTACAGGGTGCCATGTTAGTATAGGGTGCCATGTTAGTACAGGGTGCCATGTTGGTACAGGGAGCGACGTTAGTACAAGGTGCCATGTTGGTACAGGGAGCCACGTTAGTACAGGGTGCCATGTTAGCACAGGGTGCCATGTTGGTACAGGGTGCCATGTTAGTACACGGTGCCATGTTAGTACAGGGTGCCATGTTAGTACAGGGTGCCATGTTAGCACAGGGTGCCATGTTAGCACAGGGTGCCACGTTAGTACAGGGTGCCATGTTAGCACAGGGTGCCATGTTGGTACAGGGTGCCATGTTAGTACACGGTGCCATGTTAGTACAGGGTGCCATGTTAGTACAGGGTGCCATGTTAGCACAGGGTGCCATGTTAGCACAGGGTGCCACGTTAGTACAGGGTGCCATGTTAGCACAGGGTGCCATGTTGGTACAGGGAGCCTGTTAGCACAGGGTGCCAAGTGGGGAGAGTAATAAAGCAAGAGTCCATGGTTGGCACTGTGCCTAGGGAGTGCCAGCAATGATAGTAGCCGCCTGTTACAGCCAGCGTGGGACGCACTTATAAAAACGTGACGCCATTCATGCTGCTACTGTCCAGAGGCGTCAGAGCTGCGTCTAACCCTCCCGTCTCTTATGGGAGGGGGGCGGGGACGCAGGGAGAGGAGGCTGGGATAGGAGGAGGAGTTGCTGGAACTGTGAAAGGGGAAAAGGAAGGGGTAGCTGTGGGAGGGGGAGGTGTAGGAGGGAGGGAAGTATCAAGAAGAAAGCACCAAGCCATTACAACTATATACCACTCACAAGGGGTCAGGATAAGGATTTGGCATGGACGGGGGAAGGATACGGTGCCCAACCACTTTGGCACAATAGGGGATTGAACGCCGACCTGCATGAAGCCAGACCGTCGCTCTACCGCC
>WNGS01169217.1:24881797-24904679 GCA_020271785.1 Procambarus virginalis
ATATATATATTATTATATAATAGAGATATATATATATATATATATATATATATATAGTATATATATATATATATATATATAGATATATATAATTATATATATATAGGGGGTACCACCTCTGGTGCAATTATAGGGACCCACAGCCTCAGAGAAGGGAACACAGAGCATTCAGGGGAAAAACTTGCCATTTAACTCTGAATACATGAGGGTGTTCGCTTCTCCTACCACCCCCTTTTTTATGGTGTACACTTTATTAAGCAAGGTTATACAGTTACATATCTGATTGTATACAAAAAATGAGCATTAAGAGGACACAAAAATAGTTCGCTTCCTAGAGGCTGTAGATTTCTCGAACTCCTCCGACGTTGGGCAGGAACCGAGGATGCAGCGAGCATTCCCCCTCTGGATCGCGACACTGAGGCGCTGAAAGAGAAAACTTGCCGCTCTAGGGTCTCTTGTGTGTCAATGAGCTTGGAACCAAGATCCTTTAGAAACCTTCTTGCACTCTCTCCCCATGGGCCTAGGGTCTCAGACCCTATTGGAACGAAGTTGTACCGATGATCTAATTGCCTATACTTGGCTGACTTGTCTCTTCTCTGTGTGTCGCCGCGGCTCCTGCTGTGCCGGCAGAGAGGTTGATGTATGTGGCTGCCAGGGTGGATACGCAAGTATAGTCCCATGCCAACTGTCTGCCACCTTTCCACGGACGCAGTGTGATTCCGTCTGGTCGGCCGGCAAAGCTAACAGAGTCACGGTTCAGAAGGTTGCGGGGCTCTCTCTCCGCTGGACACTGGGCAGAGGCAAGGCTTCTTTTAATGATGTCGTTTACTTCGTCGTGTCTAGCGTGCCAGCCACCAGATTTTCCACAGTGCAGGCCATGCAATCCATATTCGTCAGCATCTGCCTCGCCGCAAATACACCTATGAACAGTGTGGATAGGGGCAGCAAGACGGAGAGCGACTGCAATACGGAGCTCCTGCGGATCAAGACGTGTGCCTGTCGCAGACATAGGGACTGCCAAAAGGAAGTCCCCTGCATGGGGAGCCTGCACAGCTGTGAGGCGTGCACGATCACTGGGGGTTGTTGCTGCCTCCAGCAAAGCTGTGGCTTCTTTGTCTGCAATGGGGCTGTCCCAACTGGATTGTTTCTTGGCTTTCGGCATGGCTGGTCTGAGTGCTGGGTCTGCCATGGCACCCCATTTCGTGTCGCATTCCGTGTAGTGGGGGTCCTGTATCCTCGCTACATCACTGAGGGTGTCAGGTAGAATTTCCTTAACCAGATCATCTGATGCTGAGGAGGAAGACAGGAAGGCTGGGACAGCAATTTGGGTGGCGGTGCAGACACCCAAGCCACCGAGCCTAACAGGAAGAGTGGCTTGTTTCCACTGGCACTCGTTGAGGGAGAGATTAACAACTTTTTCCAGCATGGTCTTCAGTAAGAGGTCATACTCTTCAAGCTTTCGGTTGTCGTAAGATGGGGCGCACCTCAGAAAGTAGGTTAGCCTCAGAAGGGATAGGCATTTGGTGAGGAGATAAAAAGCATCGTGGGCATCGATGTCACCTATTCTGTCTTCCATCCTCCTAAGGTCTGCGATTTTCTTGTCAAGGATCTCCTCAATGGCATTAGACCCGAGGGGGGCTCCAAGGAGGGTGCTGTTCTCGGCCCTAATGACATGGGCTCCAGGCAAGGCAGACCTTATTCTAGCTACGATGTCTGGGTTGGAGGAGACTACTTCACACTTGGAAGGGTTCAGGACAAGACCCAGGCTTACTTCTTGCTCCCTTATTTTCCTGATGTCTGCCAAGAGGTCGTCTACGGTGCCAGCAATAGTGCCATCATCCAAAAACAGATGTTGAACTCGCTGGACAAGCTTTCGGTGATTTCTTTTAAGACTAAGCAGAAAAGAAGGGGAGCAAGAGGATCACCTTGCTGAACGCCTTCACATGATCTGATTTCATGTTCACCAAAGAGCAGTTTTGACTCACCACTGTAGCACGATAGTATGAACGGGTAGAGGGGCCGGAAATGGCGATGTACGGCACAAAGTACTGCATCTCTTCTGACCATGTTGAAGGCATTCTTAAAATCCAGTTTGAGCAGGGCCTTTTCATCAGAAATGTTGGTGATGTATGCTCGTGCTGCATGGGCAGCCGCTTCACAGCCTTGGGGGATTCCAAATCCTACCTGGATTGGTTTCAGTAATTCAGCCGCTTGCTGGCTGACAACCCTCGTAGCAGCCTTGGCAATCAGGCGTCGGAGAGTGTTGCCAACAGCTATTGGCCTGATTCCATCGTCCTTCTTTTTGAGAGCACAGAGGGAGGCACCGAAAAAGATATATATATATATATATATATATATATATATATATATATATATATATATATATATATATATATATATATATATATATATATATATATATATATATATAAAATATATGATATATATAAATATATATATATATATATATATATATATATATATATATATATATATATATATATATATATATATATATATATATATATATATATATATGTTAGTATATTTTGGTAGCAGTCTTTCCTGTAGACATATGTTATTAAATATGACCGAAAAAGTAAGATTAATAATTCTAACATGAATTTTCTCAATTTTCCTTATGTTTCTTTTTACTGATGACGGTAAATTAAAAATCAATTCTCCAAAATTCATTCTTTATTTCTAGTCTGACGCGACACTTGAGCGCGTTTCGTAAAACTTATTACATTTTCAAAGACTTTTAGTTTATCTACACAACTTATGCTTTATGAAACAAACATTGGCTCTTATACCTGCATTTGGGTGAGGTGATGTAATACATTAGTGGGATGAAACACAAAACATGGAAAACGGGGATAGATTTGTAGAAGTAGAAGTCGGGTCCTAATAGAACTGCAGAGGGCCTATTGGCCCATATTTCTTGATGTTTCTATATTGGAGCGGAGTCTTGAAGTGGGTAGAATATAGTTGTACGTTAATTGGCTGTTGATTGCTGGTGTTGACTTCTTGATGTGTAGTGCCTCGCAGATGTCAAGTCGCCTGTTGTCACTGTATCTATCGATGATTTCTGTGTTGTTTGTTAAGATTTCTCTGGTGATGGTTTGGTTGTGGGAAGAGAGTATATGTTCCTTAATGGAGCCCTGTTGCTTATGCATTGTTAAACGCCTGGAAAGAGATGTTGTTGTCTTGCCTATATACTGAGTTTTTTGGGGCTTACAGTCCCCAAGAGGACATTTGAAGGCATAGACGACGTTTGTCTCTTTCAAAGCGTTCTGCTTTGTGTCTGGAGAGTTTCTCATGAGTAGGTTGGCAGTTTTCTTGGTTTTATAGTAAATCGTTAGTTGTATCTTCTGATTTTTGTCTGTAGGGATAACATTTCTATTAACAATATCTTTCAGGACCCTTTCCTCCGTTTTATGAGCTGTGGAGAAGAAGTTCCTGTAAAATAGTCTAATAGGGGTAAAGGTGTTGTATTAGTTGTCTCTTCAGAGGTTGCATGGCGTTTTACTTTCCTTCTTATGATGTCTTCAATGAAACCATTGGAGAAGCCGTTGTTGACTAGGACCTGCCTTACCCTACAGAGTTCTTCGTCGACTTGCTTCCATTCTGAGCTGTGGCTGAGAGCACGGTCGACATAAGCGTTAACAACACTCCTCTTGTACCTATCTGAGCAGTCACTGTTGGCATTTAGGCACAATCCTATGTTTGTTTCCTTAGTGTAGACTGCAGTGTGGAAACCTCCGCTCCTTTCCATGACTGTTACATCTAGAAAGGGCAGCTTCCCATCCTTCTCCATCTCGTAAGTGAAACGTAACACAGAATTCTGCTCAAACGCCTCTTTCAGCTCCTGCAGATGTCTGACATTAGGTACCTGTGTAAAAATGTCGTCAACATACCTGCAGTATATGGCCGGTTTCAAGTTCAAGTCGACTAAGACTTTTTCCTCGATAGTACCCATGTAGAAGTTTGCAAACAGGACGCCTAGGGGAGAACCCATAGCGACCCCATCTACTTGCTTATACATGTGCCCATCCGGGCTCAAGAAGGGTGCCTCCTTAGTACAAGCTTGGAGTAGTTTCCTCAGGATATTTTCTGGCACGTCAAGGGGAGTACAGGCCGGGTCTCGATACACTCGGTCCAATATCATCCCGATTGTTTCATCCACAGGTACGTTGGTGAACAGTGATTCTACGTCCAACGAGGCTCTTATCCCTGTGGCCCGTGTTCCCCGTAGTAAGTCAACAAATTCCTTCGGGGATTTCAGGCTGAAGTTGCACGGGACATAAGGAGTCAGTAAGCCGTTGAGTCGTTTATTTGCCGTTTACTCATTTATTTGCTAATTTCACCATGTTTCGTATCCAAGCTTTCAAGACAGATCCAGAAGGTGAAATAGGGAACTTACGTCATGCTAAGAGGGTCGAATTGATAACTCTTGCACATGAGTATCACTTAGAAGTTCCCGATGGAGCCAACAAGTATGCCATACATAATATAATTTTGGATCACCATGCGGAAGAAAGTATTATAGACTCTGATACTCATGAACAATACACTATTTCAGATAAGCATGATTTGACGGCAATGAAACTCAAAATCGAGCTTGCAAAGCTCGAGAAGGAGCAACAACAGGAAGCAGCTGCAATCAGAGAGCGTGAAGCTGCAATCAGAAAGGAAGAACAAGAGCGTGAAGCTGCCCTGGCGAAAGAAGCTCTACAACTCAAGAAAGAAGAAATCCGCCTCAAAGAGCGAGAGGCCGCACTGAAGAAAGAAGAAAGTGATCGAGAATTGGTCTTATTCAAAGAGCGACTAGAGGTGCAAAGTGACCACGACAAACGGCAAGCAGAAACTGCTCTAGACTGTCGTAACAGAGAACTCACGATGGACGCTACACACCAAGCTCAACTCCAACAAGCTGCAGCTAGTCTTCCTCCAAGTTTCAATGTCTCCCATGCAAGTAAGTTAATGCCCCCGTTCATAGAAACGGAGGTTGATGTTTTTTTTACTACTTTTGAGACCCTTGCTAATTAACTTAGTTGGCCTGACGACCAATGGGCTACCCTTCTCCGAGTACATCTAACAGGTAGAGCAGCAGTCACACTCAGCACTTTGGCATCTGAAAACGACTACACCACCCTGAAGCAAGCTGTGTTGGACGTCTACCTTCTCTCCACCGAAAGCTATCGACGAAAGTTCCGTGACTACGTAAAGGCAAGTAACACCACCTTCTTAGAATTTGCTAACACCAAACGGAGATATTTTATGAAATGGCTGGAGGCAGCACATATCTTTACTTTTCCAGAGCTTGTCAACCTCATGCTGGTTGAAGAATTCTTGAGGCGTGTACCTCCTCCTGTCCACCTATACTTAGCAGACAAAGAAGAGACCGATTTGGTGAAATGCGCGAAGTCAGCTGACACTTACAGCCTCATCCACCGGCTGACACCAGAACAACCTACCAGTAAGAAGTCTTGGTACAGTTACGAGAAAGTGAGCCCAGATCAAGGTACCTCTCAACTGTACTGCAGGTATTGTCGAATATATGGACATACCATAGAAAAATGTGGTAAGTCCCAATCTAAAGGTGACACAGAACCAACTAAGCCCAAACCTACTCACCCTAAGTCCGGTAAGCCTGTAATGAATGTTGGTGTTCACGTTAATGATCTCTCTCTCTTTAGCAAACATCTGTATCCAGGAACTATCTCTACCCACGGTTCAGATTCTGAGGGACGTTTTGGACTTAAGATCTTGAGGGACACAGCGGCTCTACAATCGATCGTCTTGAAATCAGCTGTGCCCAACGTCGCCTACACAGGAGAGACTGTATTCATCACTGACCTTACTGCCACTACTCCTTATCCTCTTGCCAGAGTCCACCTGGATTGTCCCTTCGTGACCGGTGAAGTCCAAGTCGCCGTCAGGGAAAAGCCTTTTCCCATGCCTGGAGTGCAACTTCTCCTAGGCAACGACTTGGCAGAAGACCAACAACCGACCAACCTGATCGTCAAGGACATATCCCAGGTGAGCAACTCTGTGTTGGATAACCCGATTTTTGAGCATGTTCCAGCAAAGGTTCAAGAGAGTGATGAAGTTTCTCCTCCTGTTATGGTGACCACCCGTGCTCAAGCTGCACGACCACAGCCAGCTGACTCTACTGCTACCGCTGTCCCTCAAGACCCTTCGAAACTACCCCCAAATCTGACCGCTTTGGAGTTCCGTAAGTTACAGAGAGAAGATCTTACCTTGACACCATTATTCTTTCAGGCTGAGACCCAATCCGACAGTGTTCCTGGGTTCTTTATGGAGAACGAATTACTCTATCGCAGATATAGACCCAGTAAACTGAAGGAAGAGGACGATTGGGCAAACGTTGAACAGCTAGTGATTCCTACCAGCCTGCGGCCCACGATTCTACACCTGGCCCACGGAGCTCTATCACACTACGGGTTTAACAAGACATACCATGGGATTCGTCAAGACTACTATTGGCCAGGTATGGTTAATGAGGTAAAGAAGTATGTTCAACAATGCCACGTGTGTCAGAAAGCAGGTAAACCGAACGTTTCAATTCCCAGAGCACCACTGACACCCATCCAAGTGCCTGAGGAACCATTCCACAGACTTATTATTGACTGTGTTGGTCCTTTGCCTCGGACCAGTGCCGGCAACGCCTATATCTTAACCATCCTGTGTCCTACCACCAGATTCCCGATAGCAGTTCCAGTGAAAAATATTACGGCTGCTACAGTGGTGAAGAATTTACTGAAAATCTTCACCAGTATAGATTTCCGAGGGAGATTCAAAGCGACTGTGGCACCAACTTCACCAGTGATCTCTTCAAACGGACTCTGGTTCTCTTGAACGTAGTCATCAGACTATCAAGGCACTCTTAAAAAAGTTTTGTAATGAGACCTCAAAGGATTGGGATAGGCAACTTGATCTCATCATGTGTATTTTCAGAAGTCTTCCCAACGAGTCACTAGGAGTATCTCCTTATGAGATGCTCTACGGACGTAAGTTCCGTACACCTCTCAAGGCTTTCAAGGATTCTCTACGTGATGCCACCTTCAGTGAGCATCAGAATGTGCCCCAGTTTCTTCAAAACCTCCGACACATTCTAGAGAGGGTCCATTCCTTTGCCAGCAACAACCTACAGAAAGCCCAAAAGAGGATGAAGACTCGTTATGACCAGCACTGCCAAGTAAGGAAGTTTAAACTGGGAGACTTAGTTCTTGCCTATTTCCCTATCCCAGGTTCTCCTTTACAAAACAGGTTTTCAGGACCCTATCGTGTTAAGGAGTGCCGGAACAACTTCAACTACGTTCTCGAAACCCCTGATAGGCGGCGGAAGACCCAGCTGTGCCACATCAATCTGCTCAAACTTTACCATGGTGTTCCTCCCACTGTGCTAACCACCTATTCCACCTTTACAGGTCCATACAGCCACAGTGAGACCTTCCCTGCTTCTCCTTCCGAAAGCACTGACACTGAGACAGCGCTTTCTAATTCGGAAATCCTTGCTAACATCCATAATCACTTTCAGGACAGTAATTGTGCTCCTCTATCATATTCTAATACATCTCTCGCCTCGCCAGATATCACCAAGTCTCCCATCCTCCATATCGACGCCAGTGGTACCGGCAACGTGGGTGACCTGGTACAACAAGGCGAAGAGACTCTACGTACCAACTACCATAAACGACACCACGAACCACAAGGAGCTACTCATCGTCCTGAACAGGCAACACTTTGCTCCATACCTGCAAAGTACTCAGTCCACCACCATCTACATGGACCACAACCATCTTCACTTCCTACAGCCAGCCCAACTCAACCATCGACTACTTCTATAATGGGCTTGCCAGCTGCATCATTTCAGCCTGGAGATTGCTACACCCAGAAGTCTGACTACATCATATCAGACGCCCTCTCCAGCATCACTGAGGTAGAGCCTGCTCCACCTCCCACTCTACCTCCCGAGAACGTGACTTCACCAGAACCCAGGCTTCGGGGGAGAGTTGTGACGATAATCTCTTCCCAGAGATTGAGCCTGCTCTTTCTTATTATCATCACGTTCCCAGATACATTGAAGATACGTTTTACAGTGGCTTAAACGTATATATCAAGACAGCCACACGCACCTGCAACCCCCCTCCCCCACTCCTGCACACCTGGTCACCGCGCCGACCTCTTCAACTGCTGCAGTCTCTAACGAGCGAGTTGTCGGCCTTTCTGCATTCTCATTGGCCGCTCGAGAACATGCCACTCCAGCCCTGCACCAACCACGTTCCACGCAAGGCAACGTCGGGGTCGACTGGCAGTACCATCATCAGAATATCTTGTGCTCTTAAGCTATGAACACCTAGTTGACTCACCTTGTGTGATCAAATAGTGGTTTATAGCTAGTGCATATATTCCCAGCACAATTTTTATATTGTATGTCATTTATCCTCCCGTTAACGTAATTCAATTTTATGTTCAGTTATTTTCTCACTTGTTGTCTTGCACATTACTCAGCCAGGGAATTGCCTTAATTTCAATTTGTTTTTTAGATTTATTAAATATCATTGTTTATTATTGTGTTTTGTGTCTCTTCCCTTTCCTTACCACAGATTATCAAACAAGCAGTCATTCTTTTTTTTTCCTTTTTTTTTTTTACTTTTTTTTCTTTGTGTAGCAAAGCATTAACATCTGCCAGTGGAAGACTGCCGAACACCATACTCCACTACTTTACCGTCACAATATAATATATAAAAATGTGTGTGTAAACATGCCACGTGTGTGTTAATCACAAAAATTAACACATGATGAAAAATGTGACAGTGTCAGACCACGGAGGAAGAATTGAAACAGGAATTTCCTTAAGTACTTTCATATATTAATACATCTTCAGAAGGAATAATTTTTATATAAATTAAATTAAAAAAAACATTCCTTCATGGTCTGACTCTCTCTCTCTCTCTCTCTCTCTCTCTCTCTCTCTCTATATATATATATATATATATATATATATATATATATATATATATATATATATATTATATATATCCTGCCTGAAATGCTGCGCGTACTAGTGGCTTTACAAGATAGTTCTTATAAAGATAGCATTTTGTGGTTATTCTCTATATCTGGTATATATATTCTCTATATAATATATATATATATATATATATATATATATATATATATATATATATATATATATATATATATATATATATATATATTATATATATATATATATATATATATAAATATATACATATATGCAAACAAGCCTGAATGGTCCCCAGGACTAGATAAAACTGAAAACTCACACCCCAGAAGTGACTCGAACCCATACTCCCAGGAGCAACGGAACTGGTATGTACAGGGACGCCTTAAACCACTTGACCATCACCACCGGACAAAAGGAAGTGATAGCCGAGGCTATATGAACCACTTCCCCGCCGGCACTCGGATGGTAATCTTGGGCATAGAATTTTATCAAATCACCTCATTTTTTGGGGCAACATGTGAGGAACACAAATGCAAACAAGCCTGAATGGTCCCCAGGATTAGATACAACTGAAAACTCACACCCCAGAAGTGACTCGAACCCATACTCCCAGGAGCAACGCAACTGGTATGTACAGGGACGCCTTAAACCACTTGACCATCACGACCGAACAAAAGGAAGTGATAGCCGAGGCTATATGAACCACTTCCCCGCCGGCACTTTTTTTGAACCACTTTTGCCGGCCGGCAAGAACCACTTTTGCCGGCCGGCAAAACATACAATCAATGTTTTCAGTTGTATCTAGTCCTGGGGACCATTCAGGCTTGTTTGCATTTGTGTTCCTCACGTGTTGCCCCAAAAAATGAGGTGATTTGATAAAATGCTATGCCCAAGATTACCATCCGAGTGCCGGCGGGTAAGTGGTTCATATAGCCTTGGCTATCACTTCCTTTTGTCCGGTCGTGATGGTCAAGTGGTTTAAGGCGTCCCTGTACATACCAGTTGCGTTGCTCCTGGGAGTATGGGTTCGAGTCACTTCTGGGGTGTGAGTTTTCAGTTGTTCTAGTCCTGGGGACCCTTCAGGCTTGTTTGCATTTGTGTTCCTCACATTTTAATTTTTTCCATAGCGCATGAGCTGGAACTTATCTTCGTTAAACACCATATTATTTTCTGTAGCCCATATAAAGACTTGATCTACATCTGACTGGAGGTTTGCCGTGTCCTCTATGTTGCCTACTCTCATGAAGATCCTGGTGTCATCTGCAAAGGATGATACAGTGCTATAGGTTGTGTTCTTGTCTATGTCCGATATGAGGATGAGAAAAAGTACTGGGGCAAGCACAGTACCCTGGGGGACCGAGCTCTTAACGGATGATGGGCACCTGTCATAGTACATGTAGCATCCCAGTCCATCCTAAGTGATCATTACCTTACTGGCTGTGTTTTCTCTTCAGCCCTGAATGTAATGTGGTGGAACATAAGCAGATACATATCAGGTCTTAGAAAATTTGTACTTCATACATTTTTTAATAATGTCTCACAAATATTTAAATAATTAAAAAAATTGTATAATAACTTCATATTATTCTTGCAATTTATTTTTGCATTTTTTTTATACAAAATTTACATTTTAAAAGATTACCTCTATTTTTAGATTGATGACTTGAAGACTACAGTGCCATCCACAGCAAATCATGTTCTTCAAATATCTCCTAGCAATGACGAGACCAATTTTCACAGAGATCAAATTTTCGCTAAGCAGTAGTCACAGGTAAATATATATTATATATATATTATATATATAAAATTAACTACTTCATTGCTCAAAGCACCTTTAGGCATTCTGAGAGTTGTGCTATTTTATTAATTAATTAATTAATTAGGCTATATTTTAATGTTTTGTAATGTTTTCATTACTTTTTTTGTTTTGAAATATAAATTGTTGAGTTTTGAAACACTTTGACATTAACTATACCAGAATATTTATAAACAAAAAAATACCAGAACTATGTCCTTGACAATTGCACTAAGAAGTCTTTGCCAAAATCAGGTGCTCAGTGCAGTAGTTAAAAACTTAAAAGGGGTACCACCTCTGGTGCAAGATTAGAGACCCATAGACTCAGAGAAGAAAATAAAGAGTACTCAGAGAAGGCCTTGAATAATAGGCAGGCTGTTGTTGTGTGTTTTGACGGTAAGCTTGCTGACACCATATGTAATTACCTAAGTGTAGTTACAGGATTAGAGTTACGCTCGTGGTGTCCCGTCTACCCAGCACTCTTTGTCACATAATGCTTTGAAACTACTGACGGTCTTGGCCGCCACCACCTTCTCACTTAACTTGTTCCAACCGTGTACCACTCTGTATGCGAAAGGAAATTTTTGTATATTTCTTTGGCATCTTTGTTTAGTTAGTTTAAATCTATGACCTTTTGTTCTTGAAGTTCCAGGTCTCGGGAAATCTTCCCTATCGATTTTATCAATTCCTGTTACTATTATGTACATAGTGATCATATCACCTCTTTTTGTTGTCTTCTAGTTTTGGCATATTTAATGCCTCTGACCTCTCCACGTAGCTCTTGCCCTTTAATTCTGGGAGCCACTTAGTAGAATGTCTTTGCACCTTTTCCAGTTTGTTGATGTGCTTCTTAAGATATGGGCACCACACAACCGCTGCATATTCTAGCCTTGGCCGAACAAAACTCGTGAACAATTTCTTTAGTATTTCGCCATCCATGTATTTAAACGAAATTCTGAAGTTAGAAAGCGTGGCATAGGCTCCTCACACAACATTCTTTATGTGGTCCTCAAGTGATAGTTTTCTATCTAGAATCAACCCTAGACCTCTTTCTTTATCAGAATTATATAAAGATTTCTCACATAATTTATAGGTTGTGTGGGATCTATATTCTATTCCACATTCCATAACATGCCATTTATTCACATTAAATTCTATTTGCCAAGTGGTGCTCCATATACTTATTTTGTCCAGGTCTTCTTGAAGGGCATGACAATCATCTGAATTTCTTATCCATCCCATTATCTTAGCATCATCAGCAAACATGTTTATATAATTCTGTATTCCAACTGGCAGATCATTTATGTAGACAATGAACATTTCTGGTGCATGTACTGTGGTACTCCACTTGTGACACTTCTCCAGTCCGATTGCCTCTGATTACTGCCCTCATTTTTCTATCAGTCAGAAAATTTTTCATCCATGTTAGAAGCTTACCTGTCACCCCTCCAAAATTTTCTAGTTTCCAGAACAACCTCTTATGTGGAACTGTGTCGAAAGCCTTTTTTATGTCTAGATAGATGCAGTCAAACCAACTACCTTTTTCCTTTAAAATCTCTGTGGCTCAATCATAGAAACTGAGTAAATTCGATACACAGTGATCTTCCAGATCGAAAACAATACTGTCAGTGTGATATTATATAATTTCTCGCCAGGTGTTCTACCCATTTAGTTTTTATTATTTTTTTTCAATCTTTTCACTGTTACACTTGTCAATGATTCAGGTCTATAATTGAGGGGGGGGGGTCTTCCCTGTTGCCACTTTTGTAGATTGGAACTATGTTAGCCTTTTTCCACATGTTTGCTATGACTCCTGTACACAGGGATGCCTGAAAGATCAGGTGAAGTGGAAGGCTGAGCTCAGATGCACATTCTCTCAGAACCCATGGTGAAACTCCATCTGGACCAACTGCTTTGTTCTTACTTAGCTCCTTTAGCATATTTTCCACTTCATCTCTAGACACCTCTATACGCTCTATGATGTTCTCAGAAATTCGTATTGTGTCTGGTTCTCTTAAGATTTCGTTTTTATAAACACACTTTAGAACTTTTCGTTTAATGTTTCACACATTTCATTATCATTTTCTGTGAATCTGTTTCCTATTTTCAACCTCTGGATATTATCCTTTACCTGCAATTTGTTGTTTATGAATTTGTAGAATAGGCCCAGTTCTGTTTTACATTTATCCATTATCCCTTTTTAAAAATTTCTTTCTGCCTCTCCCCTTACTGCTGTATAGTTGTTTCTCGCATCTTTGTATCGCTGGTATGTTTGGGGTTTGGCTTCTTCCTATATTGATACCTGCTTGATGGGGTTCTGCTCTTCTACTCCCCAAGCCCGGCCCGAGGCCAGGCTCGACTTGTGAGAGTTTGGTCCACCAGGCTGTTGCTTGGAGCGGCCCGCAGGACCACATACCCACCACAGCCCGGCTGATCCGGAACTTCTCTTAGAAAACAGTCCAGTTTTCTCTTGAAGATGTCCACGGATTATGTGCAAAGTTCTTAGTGCTAAGGTTCCTAATGAATCGATTTGTCATAAAGCCATAACGTTTGGAGTTATAAATATTTTGCATATAAATTTGGCACATATTTGGATGGCCCCCATTCAAAAAATGTTTTACAGTAAACTATACTCTTGAACAATATTTTTCTCACTGGCAATTGAAAGTTATATGCCATTCTGAGACCATAATGAATAAAATAACAATTGGTGACATAAAATATTTAGAGCAATTTTAATTTTTTGTAACTTTTTTCCATTCATGTTGTGATGTTGATTTAAAAGGAAATGTTGGAGCATTTGCCACGAGGATTATGCACACAAAAAATTGAGTGTGTATGATGAAGTTTCGGTGCCCAATCACTGGGCCCCTTAAGAGGTAGTTATGGTTTATAGTATCAAAGGCTTTCCTCAAGTCAATGAATAGGCCAATTGAGAACTCATTTTTGTCAAGGGCAGTGTAGATTATATCAAGCAAGAGTGTTGGTGGGTGTTGCAAGAGCAGGGCAGCACTCTTATATATCATAGACATTATTTCATTAATGTTCCAAGCTTTGATTTTAAGTAATTGAATTATGGATATAATGTCTGTCGGGCTGACTGGTAAAAGGAGTAGTGTTAGCTATCTGTGAGATATGTAGTAACATGTGTCTGGGTCTTTGGAATTTTTCTGCCAAGGTTTGCACAAATTCATGAAAAGAAGCTATTGAAATCAGTTGCAATATCTAAGTCTGTTGCAAGTGTGTATCCATCTTTGGAGAGTTTTATCTGCTTGGTATGTGATTGTTGTTTAGACCCTAGGATGTTAGACATGGGTGATGGTAGAGATGTAATGTTCATATTTCCTTTTGCTTCTTTAAATCCATTCTCATAAAAGGAAGCTTTGGCTCTTTGTATTATATTGGTAATCATTGATGAGTATCTCTTAACTTCTTGTTTTGTAACTAGGCAAATTCTATTTTCATTTTTTTCATATTCGTGTTTCTTGTTACAGTAATTGTTTTATTAACACTTTGGCGCACCGTACAGTATGCCACTTGTGGGCCAGGGGTTGTTTAATCTTTTGGCAGTTAGGAGGAGAGGACTCAAGATGGCTCAAAATGCTCAGAATACTCTCACAAATTTATATCAATGTAATATTTTGGAATCTTATAAAACAAAAATTGTATGACTAAAAATTCTCCTTCTTTCCCATCAACAGGTCTTCCTCACTGGGCTTGCTCGGCTTTTGTGTTACTCTGAGGGTGCCGTCATCGTTTACCCTTCAAGACTGACTCATGCTGGCATTGCATTTGTGGACTTCCCTTCACAGTAAACAGTCCTTCTCCATGTGGTGATTGTCCAGGGCAAGCAGGGTGTGACTGCCATCTTGGAGAAGCAGGGTCTTTTAATATGAAGAATCTTCTGTCTTCTGTACTTACGCCAGCTTGTGCCAGCCTTGCATTCTTGTTACTTTATGGCTCTTGGGCCTTTTTTATTTATTTTACCTAATAAATTTTGTTATTAATGCCCGTGTTTCACAAGAGATCCTTAACATTTTAAGCACCAATTGTATTGACTAATGTACGTCTTGTAACCTTTAAGACATAGATAGACAAGACATAGATAAATGAGTGAATAATACTGAGTGACTAGGTTAGGGCGAGGAACATAGTACAGTGTCTGACTTTGGAAGAATGCCTACTGTTTTAGAAACCTTATTGCTATGATCATAATCGTATGGGTTAAAAAGCATTTGTTGTCACTCCTACATTGTGGCTTGTTGAGCTTGAAACCTTTGCTCCTTGTTCGTGTTACATCTCACCTTTTGAAGAAATTGTATGAATCAATATCCTCCAAATTGTTCAGTATTTTAAAGGTTTCGCTCTATTACTCTCTCATTTGCATATATCTAAGCATATAGATTAGATATAGATTTAGATTAGATTTTTTATTCAGGTAAAGGTACATACATTGCAGATGAGTTACAAAGGGAAAGACAATGGCTAGAGTTCACTAGCTCTATTGGAAGAGAAACGTCTGCAAGACAAGTGTGGGCAAAAATTCAGGTAGCTAAGGGGAGCAGAGCCCGGCCTGTGGCTCACAACGACCCCCCAGGGTAAGGCTGAAGAACTAATTCACAAGTGGAGTGATGCAGCATCATCCTCCTCCCTCCCTGCAGAAGTAAGCAGGGAACAGCTCCTCCGACATAATGACAGATGGATTAGCATAACAAGAGCACAATCTAGTGATGACGAGTATGGGGAACCAATTACAGCCAAGGAAGTAAAGAGGGCTATGAAAAAGGGTAAAAGTACAGCACCTGGTGAAGATGGCGTCACCTACGACATATTCAAGGTATCAAGACAAGACACTTCACACATGCACTGTGTGAAGTGTCTGGCAATCCACTACTCCACCTGTTTAACAAGTCATTCCTATGTGGAGTGTTGCCCACACAATGGAAACATGCAATAATGGTCCCAATACCGAAACCCAATGACCCTGGCAATTACAGACCTATCAGTCTCATGTAATGCATTTGGAAGATGCTTGAAAGGATCATCCTAAACCGACTATTGCAAGGGGGTAATTACTACATCTACATTACAATCCTCCCATGGTGGTGTGAATTTTCTCTTGGGCACAGCAATACACTCTGTAATAACATCATACATTAGAACAAAAGTTTTTCATATATGCTCCCTTCTTCATCATACACTTCATTACTTCCCACCTTTTGAACCGAGAGGATTAATTCATTAGCTCCCCCACCTCTCATTAATCTAATGGCAGAGGCTACATTTATCTCTGCAATTCTATCCCAAATACTCTGCAGATTCAACTCCATCCTCATTATCTCAATCTGCAGATTCAACTCCATCCTCATTTCTTGGGCATCCTACGATAATTCTCATGGCTTCATTTTGTATCTTCTCCAACTTGCCCATCCTACCTTTACCAAAACAAGAAATGACAGGTGCAGCAGAATCAATAAGAAATCTTACAGTACTCAAGTACATCATTCGTAGCACAGGGACTCCCACTCCTTTCCACAGCATGCCAAGACCTTCAGAGGTTGTAATCTCTTCCGACATTGACCCAACAGTCTGTTCATCTTCGTTTCCAAACTCTCATGGGTATATCCGACATATATGCCTAAATATTTATATATATTAACTCTCTATATTTTTACCGTTTATTTCCAATATAATGGGCCTCCGACTTCTACATTCAAACTTTAGTTTTGTCTTCATTAACCACCAGTCCCATGTGGTCACACAGGTTTCCGAAATTGTCCAACACTGTTTGAACCTTTGAAATATCTTTGCCCTGAAACAAAATATCATCGGCATATATGATTGGAGTTACCCAATTTGAGTATTTCTCAGATGCTATCTTATTCATTAGTACATTAAACAGGGTGGGACTCAACACTCCTCCCTGAGGTGTGCCGAGTTCTTGACCTTGATACCTTGAACCTTAAACCATACAACCTTGATACCACACCTGAGCCTTCCTTTCATGAAGATAATCCCCTATCCAGCGCAATAATCTCCCTTCAACACCAAGACCAGCTAATTCATATAAAATAACCTCTTTGTTGGCTTTATCAAAAGTTCCTTGTAAATCAATAAAAATTCTATAATAATCATTACCATTAGCTAGACATTTAATAATAGTCAGAGGTACTTTTTCCTCTGAGGAATCCGAACAAATTACTAGACAGCTGATTACCTATTATATACAAAAGTTTATTTATAATGATCCTCTCCATCATTTTACAAAAACAGGAGGTTAACCTCCTGTTTTTGTGCTCCTGGAGAGTACAGACACAGGTCTGTACTCTCCATTGGCTTTAGGAGCCGGTCCAGTTATGTAGAAAAATTTGTTCAATGTCAACCAATATTATTTGACTAGTTGTATATGAAAAGTGCTGAAATTGTCCCAAGTTTCAGTACTGCAGCGTAAATAGAAAAGATTTTTTTTTTTTTTTTTTTCAACGTTTTTTACACATTTTCAAGTCTACACTTCTTCACACACGTTTCAGATATATTATTCTGTGACACTTTTCTGACACATTAGCATATAATAAATGATTGTGTGATTTAGGATTTCCAAAACATCTTTAGTTTTCCTAATACAAATGTTCAAAGTTCCACCCAAAAAATTATGCAAAAATGCATGTTTATTGCTATTATAAAATCAATAAATGAACTTAGAGAAAAGTGAAATCTTGCACATGTAGAGACATGCCCTCCACATATACTGTGTAAGTTTCATGTAAATTGAATAAAAAATTATTCAGTTTTGTAAACATTTGTGTCAATTGAAAAAAAAACAGAAATTAATGAAGTCTAAGGTTCTAAAATCTGTGGCTGAGGTTGACATCAACCAATTTTCTCCAAAATTGGCATCCTTACAGATAGGTATACGTACAGTAAGGTGTGTAAGTTTGATGCAAATCGTCCGAAAAAAATTTGAAAAAAAAAATTGAAAAAAAAAAAAAAAAAAAAAAAACTTTTTTTTTTTTTTCTTAAAATTTTTTCCAATTAAACTAATTATAATATTTGTTTAATATATGCTATTGTGATAGCAAAGAGTCATAGCTATGATTTCAGTTGACACTTTTGATTCATAATCGATTTTGACCATTTTGGCATAATTTTCACAACTACTTCATTATTTTTTTCTCCCTTCCTATTTATGCTACGATGCTGAAACTTGGACCAGATGAAACACTTTTCATATAGAACTTGTCAAAAAGTTTGATTGAAATCGAACGAGTTTTCATTTTTGCATTTTTGGAGCCAAACTGGATTGGACTGCCCCCTTTAGGGATAAGGATGATCATAGTTTTTTTTCGTTTACTGGGAATTCTGCCCTCTTTATAACTAATATAAAGAGGTCTAACAGCGGGCTTTTCGTCATAATGGCAAGTTCATTAAGTATTTCATAAGTTACTCCATACTCCCCAGGGGCGGTAGATTTCCCAACTTTAATCGCCGTTATTAGTTCTTCTCTGGTAATACCTGTGCAAGTGACATCACCACTGTTACCTGCTGTAAGTATAAAATCCTTTCTTAGATCTTTCCAAGAATCTAACGACTCTCTCGTTACAGCGGGTAATTAAATGAACTAAGTTTGGCAGCTTCCGCCCATTTATTTACGAGACCTTTTGCAATTCCTTACGGGTCAGGATGTGCAACAAAATTATGCTTTTTACCCCTTATTTCATTATGTCTTGCCAGATTTCTTCAAGTTTATGTTACTCCTAACTTTCTCTGCAAACTCCTGCCAATACTTAATGCTCCTAATTTCCTTTCTCTTCTCCCCCACACTTTTCGGGGGGATGCTTTTCTATACCAGATGTTTTCCGGTTCAATGTTGCATTAAATACCTCTACCTCCTTAATTAAATCTTAATAAAATGCTTCTGCCGAAACTGGCTTATAAGTATCATACCAAGACTTAATATGGCCAGCAAGACCCCTTAATTCTCCCTCATTAAACTTTAACCTTTTCCTCTGAAGGCAGGCATGCTTTTTATCTAGTTTAAGCTGTATTTGTAATGCAAAATTATCCCTTAGCATTTCATCCACAGTAAGACAATTCTCCTCTATGCCCTCAGCATTTATCAAACAAGCATAATCTAATCTCCCTCCCCTCAGATGAGTAGGAGAGGGCTCGCCCAGCAGTTGAACATCTTCATGTTCAACATGTTCATCTTCATGTTCAGAATGTTACCATCCCTATCCCCAGTTTCCTGGAGTGCTACTATATGTTAATATTCTCTCTAAGAGTATAATAGTGTACATCCACCGCTCTAGTTTTTAATCCATTAACGTTCCAAGATAATATTATCAATCTACTTTCATCCATGATTAATAATAAAACTACCTTTGCCCTGTCCGTCACATTCCATGAGATACGAGAGTACCTTCGAAATTCCTTCCAACTCCGTAATATTTTTTCTTTCTCCTCACTTGCACAACTACTACTAACATCGAAGGTAATAGTATTCATATCTATTTTCTTTGTTATTTCTGTATACCGTTTTACTTTAACGAAGGTACCCCCCAGGAATGATCTTTTCCAGGTATATTTTGAAAATCAGCACCGTTTTGCCACGTACCGCTTCGGTGGGTAGGCGGTTCCATGAGTTAATAACTCTGTGGGTGAAAAAGTATCTCCTGTAACTGGTAACTGGCTATTCAGACGAAGGACTTCGGGTAGATGTAGTTTACATGGACCTGAACAACGGTCGTAGTCTGCTGTCTGCTCTGTGTCGAAGCTGTAGCGTCTTGGGTCGATTAGAACTGTACACGCCGAGTGCTACATTCTTGACTGGAGATTGTACTGTGTCCTATTCGATTGATAAAGATTAAGCCACCCAAGAGGTAGCACGGGCATGAATAGCCCGTAAGTGGTGGCCCTTATGAGCCATTAACAGTATCGAGTGATGATACTGGAGATCTGTGGAGGTGCGACGGCACCCTGCGTGACGGGAGATGTCTCCCGGACCAAATGGTGACCAAATGGTGGTTACTCCTGATTGATAAGGATTAAGCCACCCAAGAGGTGGCACGGGCATGAATAGCCCTTAAGTGGTACAATTTTTTTTTTTCTCCGTAATTCTTTTCATTATTATGACATTGCATTTAATCATCGAGCTGTTATCGCGGGGGAGGATACTGCTTCACAGTCTTTATGAGGGCGTCCAGCTGCTGGACACCTTTGTTGACCAGGAGAGTGGCTCTGTTGATGGCTTCAGGGTGGCCACAGCAAGATTCAGGAACTCTTAAAGCTCTTCTAAGGTCGTTGGTTGCTTCACATTCTAAAAGATAGTGAAGTAATGGCTTTTCTGTGACCTATTCGATTGATTGATGAAGATTAAGCCACCCAAGAGGTGACACGGGCATGAATACCCCGTAAGTGGTGGCCCTTTTGAGCCATTACCAGTATCAAAAGATGATACTGGAGATTTGTGGAGGCACAACTGCACCCTGCGTGACGGGAGATGGCTCCCGGACCAAATGGTGACCAAATGGTGTGTGCTGTTGTTGTTGTTGTTAAAGATTTAGCTACTCAGGACGAAGTGTCCATGTAGCACGAGCTATGGTGAGCACGTAATTGAGTTTGGTTATACATGATAACCTTTTTCCTGTGATATTTGGGTCTAAGTTTAAAATGGAGGAAGGGATTTCTCTTTTTTCCTGTTTATTTATCGCTTCTGTTTTAGTGCACTGGTTTTAATCCTGTTTTATTAACTATATCTTGGTGGTGGATGTAGATGCAGAATGCTCACTAATGAGTCCCATTCCTCAACGGCTTTTCTAATCATTGTAGTCGCGGTGGAATGTGCATCTAATGCAGATGCTGTCGTTGGATTAATGTTGAGTTTGATTCGCAGGGGTTCAGTAGCTTCACATTCCAGTAAGTAGTGCAACAGTGGCGCCTCTGCTTCAGTTTCACATATGTAACACTCTTTAACTATTGGGTTCATTACCTCCCAGCAGCACTTGTAACCAAGTCTGAGTCTGTGTATGGCTACTGCAATGTCTCTGGATATCTTTTTGACAGGCTTGAAAGAGGAGTAACCAGTGGCTTGTTCGTACCATATCGCAATGGATCTTCCTTCCGCTACTTTGGCTCTGTGGCGACCTTTGATAGTTGAGAATATTTTCTTCTTGATTTGCTCCATTATCTGTGAGAAACTTGGAGGTATTTGAACCTGTACAACAGGTAGAGCAGTGGCAGTTTTTGCTAGTGAGTCTGCCTTTTCATTAGGTGTGTGCTATTCTGATTTATTTATAAAGATTAAGCCACTCAAGAGGTGGCACGGGCATGAATAGCCCGTAATGTGCTATTCTCAAGTCGCTTGCTAATGTACGGTGACTACACCTCACAGTAAGATATAGAAGGGTGGAAAACCGTTACCTGTAAATAGGGATAGGATTAATGCTTGTGTAATTAGTTATGCCATTAAGATGATGAGATAATGGAGTATAAGGATTACTCGATCACTACATCACCTTCACCTATTACTAGGGGAACTATTCCATGGTCCAGCGATTTTCTGAAAAGGAGTTTCACTGGCAAGCATAGTGAATTAAGAGCATAAGAATAAAAGTAACTGCAGAAGGCCTATTGGCCCATACGAGGCAGCTCCTACCTATAACCACCCAAACCTACTCATATACATGTCCAACCCACCCTTGAAACAATCGAGGGACCCCACCTCCACCACGTTATGCGGTAATTGGTTTCAAAAATCAACAACCCTGTTACCAAACCAGTATTTACCCAAGTCTTTCCTAAATCTAAACTTATCCAATTTATACCCATTGTTTTGTGTCCTGTCTTGTGTTGATACTTTTAATACCCTACTAATATCCCCTTTGTTATGTCCATTCATCCACTTGTAAACCTCTATCATATCACCCCTAACTCTTCGCTTTTCCAGTGAATGCAATTTAAGCTTTGTTAATCTTTCTTCATATAAAAGATTTCTAATTTGGGGAATTAACTTAGACACCCTACGCTGGACACGTTCAAGTGAATTTATATCCATTCTCTTTACCTCCGACAAACATTTGTGTTGGTGATGGGATGTCCTTCAAGCTTTCTAGTGTGAACACTGATGTTAGGTATTCATTGAGAGTGTTTGCCGCCCTTTTATCATACAACTTAAAACTGTTAGTCTCATCTTTTATGGGTCCTACGGAGTCAGTTCTTTGTTTGGGTTTTACTTCGTATATATTTGCCCAAAACGCTATGCGTATCAGTGGCTTTAGGTATTGTATTTTTAATTTTAAATTTTGGCCTGAGGAGCAAGTTTATTGGGAGTACTTAACTGTTTCATTAGCTAGGTAATTAACTATACATTTGCTGTGCTCCGTCCTTTAACAAATCCATTGACCCCCTCCCCTAACCTGCCTATTTTGTGCAATAGTCACTTTTGATACAGTGCCACATGAAAGACTGATTAAAAAGATAGAAGCTCATGGTATTGGGGTGCTATTAAGCTGGATGGGCATGGCTATACCAAAGGAAACAGAGAGTTAGTATAAATGGAGTCAAGTCAGAGTGGGAAAATGTTGTAAGTGGAGTGCTTCAAGGCTCTGTCCTGGGACCTCTGTTGTTTATAATACATATAAATGATTTAGATTCAGGTTTGAGTAGCACATTTGCAAATTTGCCGATGATACGAAAATCGTAGGGAAATTAATTCGGAGGAGGACTCACTATCACTTCAAGTTGATCTAGATAGGGTTTTGAAATGGTCCAAAGGACTGGCAGATGCAGTTTAATGCTGATAAATGTAAGTCCTGAGGCTAGGTATGATGATAGAGTTACAAGACACGAGCTAGATGGTGTTGAGATTGCGAAGTCGGATTGCGAAAAGGATCTGGGAGTTATAATTAGTAAGAATTTAAAACAAAAGGATCAAGCATGAATGTTCGTAATAAGGCAAATCGGACACTGGGATTTATTAATTGCAGCGTTAGTAACAAGACACCTGGTGTGGTTCTCAAGCTATATCTTGCTCTGGTTAGGCCCCATTTAGATTATGCAGTTCAGTTTTG
>WNGS01169217.1:24926169-24936641 GCA_020271785.1 Procambarus virginalis
GAATACATCACGCAAAAGTGCAAGGGAAGCAGCAAACAAGTTGTCCCAGTCCAAAAGGAAAACAGTGAAATGAAGATGAGAAACCCATGGTTTAATCAGAGATGTAGGCTAGCTAAGCAACAAAGTAAAAGGGCATGGAGAAACTATAGGAATAACAGGACACTGGAGAGCAGAGAAAGATACCAGAATGCCAGGAATGAATATGTCAGGATGAGAAGAGAGGCGGAAAGACAATACGAAAACGACATCGCAAGCAAGGCAAAGACTCAGCCTAAATTGCTGCATAGCCACATCAGGAGAAAAACAACAGTAAAGGAACAGGTTATGAAATTAAGGATAGGGGCAGAAGGATTCACTACAAGCGACAAGGAAGTATGTGAGGAACTGAATAAGAAATTCCAAGAGGTCTTCACCCTAGAACAAGGAGAAATCCCAGAGTTAAGAGAGGGGATAGCTAACCAGGAACCACTGGAAGAGTTTGAGATTACAAGCGGGGAAGTAAGAAAGTGTTTACTAGAGTTGGATGTGACAAAGGCTATAGGCCCAGATGGAATCTCTCCTTGGATACTTAAGGAAGGAGCAGAAGAACTGTGCCTACCACTCTCCATAGTGTATAACAAATCTCTGGCAACAGGGGAACTGCCAGAAATTTGGAAAGCAGCTAATGTAGTCCCGATATACAAGAAAGGGGATAGACAGGAGGCACTGAATTACAGGCCAGTGTCCCTAACCTGCATACCATGCAAGCTGATGGAGAAGATTGTGCGAAGAAAGCTAGTGGAGCACCTGGAGCGAAGGAACTTTGTAACACAGCATCAACATGGGTTCAGGGATGGCAGGTCCTGCCTCACAGGGTTACTTGAATTCTACGACCAGGCACAAAAATAAGGCAAGAAAGAGAAGGGTGGGCAGACTGCATATTTTGGATTGTCAGAAAGCCTTTGATACAGTGCCACACAAGAGGCTAGTGAAAAAGCTGGAGATGCAGGCTGGAGTGAAAGGGAAGGTACTCCGTTGGATACAGGAGTACCTAAGCAACAGGAGACAAAGAGTCAGTGTGAGGGGTGAGGTCTCAGATTGGCGAGACGTTACGAGTGGAGTCCCGCAGGGGTCAGTCCTTGGACCTATACTGTTTCTGATATATGTAAATGATCTCCCAGAGGGTATAGAATCGTTTCTCTCAATGTTTGCCGATGATGCAAAAATTATGAGGAGGATTGAAACTGAGGACGATAGTAGGAGGCTACAAGACGACCTAGACAGACTGAGTGAATGGTCCAACAAATGGCTGTTGAAGTTCAACCCGAGTAAATGCAAAGTAATGAAACTAGGCAGTGGAAACAGGAGGCCAGACACAGGATACAGAATAGGAGATGAAGTACTTAATGAAACGGACAGAGAGAAAGATCTAGGAGTTGATATCACACCAAACCTGTCTCCTGAAGCCCACATAAAAAGGATAACATCTGCGGCATATGCGAGGCTGGCTAACATCAGAACAGCGTTCAGGAACCTGTGTAAGGAATCATTCAGAATCTTGTACACCACATATGTAAGACCAATCCTGGAGTATGCAGCCCCAGCATGGAGCCCGTACCTTGTCAAGCACAAGACGAAGCTGGAAAAAGTCCAAAGGTATGCCACTAGACTAGTCCCAGAACTAAGAGGCATGAGTTACGAGGAAAGGCTGCGGGAAATGCACCTTACGACACTGGAAGACAGAAGAGTAAGGGGAGATATGATCACAACCTACAAAATCCTCAGAGGAATCGACCGGGTAGACAAGGACAAACTATTCAACACTGGGGGACGCGAACAAGGGGACACAGGTGGAAACTGAGTACCCACATGAGCCACAGAGACGTTAGAAGGAACTTTTTCAGTGTCAGAGTAGTTAACGGATGGAATGCATTAGGCAGTGATGTGGTGGAGGCTGACTCCATACACAGTTTCAAGTGTAGATATGATAGAGCCCAGTAGGCTCAGGAATCTGTACACCAGTTGATTGACAGTTGAGAGGCGGGACCAAAGAGCCAAAGCTCAACCCCCGCAAGCACAAATAGGTGAGTACAAATAGGTGAGTACACTCACACACCCATACACACACACACACACACACCCACACACACCCATACACACACTCACACACCCATACACACACACACACCCACACACACCCATACACACACTTTTATATTTCAGAAGATAAAGTCAAGAAGATAAACCTCTCCACAAGACTTTAGATGAAACATATAACTTAAGCCCACACTAATGAAATCAGAAGTGGCGACGTTTCCATTCTTCCTGTACCTTCCTCAAGTCGTGCTAATGAAGAGTTAGTGAGAGTCAAGATTAGCAAGAGGGAAAATTTTCACTATTTTTTATTTTCACTTCACATATGATAGGTGGGGATTCCTTGTTTCAGTCGCGTTAGAGAGACTTATTTTCGGTCCTTGAGACGAGGGTTTCCATCCACGTCATTAGAGAGAGAGAGAACGGGTCCCTCGGGAGGTCATCTGGACCCCAAGAACCCCTTTTTCTCAGCCAACCCACTCAGCGTCTTCACTCTCTCTCACCTGGATATATGAAACCTTTAAATCGTCTCTAACAAAGCGGCCGTCACTGCTTTCCCATTGATCTCTATCCTCTTTCAGTCGCTCCTACCACAGTGATATTTTCTGGCACATGACATGACCCTCGCCTGCATGGCGCAGGAGTTGTTGTTATCACTTGTGAATCTGTCGTAATTGAATCAATTAATCAATGAATTTTGCTTTTGATATAAATCAGGATAATTCTCTTGAAAGATCACTCGGCGATTGTGGTCTTGACCACTTGTTCAAAAGTTATGTTAAAGGTAAGTTTATTTTCTTGAACGAGACTTCTTCCCCTCCTTCAGGGAAATAAGTAAATTTTGAAAAGAAAATTGTTAACTTCTTGTCCATTTTAATCTTCAACAACAACCTTACTTCTGTCACACGACTTGATAATGGTCCAAGACGGACTGAAACGTCGTCATTTCTCAATGTTCTAGTGTGTGGTCTGGTCATCATGTCTTCAGCCACGGTATTGTGACTCAGCGTCTGCGTAAACCAAGTTCATTACAAGGAGAAAACGCTAGACCATTACGGCTATTTGAAAGGTTGAGGATAAGGATTTAGCACTGGACTGAGCAATGGAATGGTGCTCAACCACTTGGACGTTAGGAGATTGAACCCCGATCTCCATGAAGCTAGACCATCGCTCTACCATCTTGTTCAATTGACTGGACAATGTTCATCACAAGAATATAAACATTTGTAGTTTTTTTCAGATAATGAAACAATTTCTTTTTTTGATTTGTGGAGCTATTAAGTGAATGGGACAAACTTAAAGCTGGTGTTAAGAGGAAATATTAAGCGTCCGAAACAGTCTTCAAACAAGGGACTGGAAGAATTATTAAGCTTGCAAAACACTTTTCAAGTAGGTGAGTGGACATGTTAAGCGCGAGAAACCGAATCTTCCAGCCGGTAAGCGATACATGAAAGGGTCAATTTACAGACTGTCGTTTTTGACGGGCTCAGATAAGCTGCTTAAGTGGTTTTTCGTGTTCGTGAGAAAAGTGTGAGAGAGGGAAAATATGCAAGCAGCATCAATGCATGGATACAATTTTTGATGCATGTCATGAAAGGCTTTTCTGCTGGCAGTGACCCATGATGCAAAAAGCTCTCGCTCGCTTTCTTGGTAAATATAAGACATTCGCTACTTTTGTGGTGAGTTTGATAGAACACACGACACTAAGTCAAGTAGATTAATGTTCCCGTTTACCATTGTCGGGGGCAGGAAGCCTGGTAAGGTTGATTGAGGCCATTGAATGATTTTCCTTAAAATGTAACAATTGTCTGACTCCCTGGCAACTCTTTGCTGCTTTGTGAACAAAGGCATCAAGTGGGAAGTAACTTGCCCAATATCACTGTCCTGCTATGGGAATTTGACCCCTCACTTGCTCTAGTGCTCTTGGAAGGTGGTAGTCTTTGGAGTGTTGAAATACCCCGAAATTACCATCTCTTTTAAGGGTCTGAGCGTGGTGCAGTGGGTTGAGGCATTACCTGTTATGCCAGTGGCTGGAAGGCTTCTTTGCTAGCTAGGGTTCGAGTCTCCTGGTGGGAAAGTGTTCTATAGTTGAATATATATATATATATATATATATATATATATATATATATATATATATATATATATATATATATAGTTCCTTGATTTGGGTGTTCAAGGTAGGTTGTTCATATATATTTATATATATATAAATATAAATATATATATATATATATATATATATATATATATATATATATATATATATATATATATATATATATATATATATATAATATATATATATATATATTATATATATATATATATATATATATATATATATATAATATATATATATAGGGGTACCACCTCTGGTGCAAGTGTAGGGACCCATAGCCTCGGAGAAGAAAATAAAGAGTACTCAGAGAAGACCTTGTGGATCCTCACTGAACACTTTGATATTTTCTTCTCCTACCACCCCTATTCTTTTGGTATGTGTGTATATTTATCTAACTTTATTTGAAAATGTCATTACACAAAAAAAGTTACAATATTGATTACATGCAGGGTACAAGGCTGCTTGTCACAAGTTGAATAGCTCCTCCAGCTCCTCAGATGGCGGGCAGGAACCATGGATGCAGTGAGCATTTCCTCTCTGGATTGCCACACTAAGGCGCTGAAAAAGAAAACTGGCAGCTCTAGGGTCTCTAGTTGTTTCGATTAGCTTAGACCCCAACTCCTTCAAAAAGCTAGCAGCACTTTTACCCCAGGCACCAAGTGTCTCTGAGGCAATGGGGACAAAATTGTAGTGGTGCTCAAGGTCTCTGTATTTACGTGACTTGGCCGCTTCCCGGTGATTGGCAGCTCCTCCTGCTTGAGTAGCACTGAAGTCAACATAGGTATTGGCTAAAGTTGAGACGCAAGTGTAGTCCCACACCAACTGTCTACCATTCTTCCAGGGGTTCACCGTGATTCCATCTGGGCGACCGACAGGCTCATTAGAGTTGCGGGACATTAGGTAGCGGGGCTCTCTCTCTGCTGGACAGCCGGCTGTGGTAAGGCTTCTCTTAATAATGTCATTGACCTCGCCGTGTCTTGCATGCCATCCTCCTGTCCTTTGGCAGAGAAGGCCATGCCGTCCGTACCTGTCGGCCTCTGCCTCGCCGCAAATACACCTGTATTCGGTGTGGATTGGGGCAGCGAGACGGAGAGCCACGGCAATTCGGAGGGCCTGCGGTGTGAGACGGGTGCCGGTTGCTGACATTGGGATTGCTAATAGGAAATCACCTGCATGGGGAGCTGCTACAGCTCTAAGTCGGGCAGTGTCATGTGGTGTTGTCGCAGCTTCTAGCAAAGTCGCAGCTTCTTGGTCGGCAATGGGGCGATCCCAGCTGGATTGCTTATGGGCTTCAGAAGGCAGTGGTTGGGGTGCTGGTCCTGCGAGAGAGACCCATTTGGTTGTGCAGTCTGTGAAGCTGGGATCATGTACCCCTGCCTGTTGAACTAGGTGCTCAGGTAGGATTTCCTTCACCAAGTTGTCAGACCCCACTGAAGAGGACAGGAACGCTGGTACAGCAATTTGTGTTGCTGTGCGCACGCCAAGGCCCCCGAGTCTGACAGGAAGGGAGGCCTGTTTCCACTGCGAGTTGCTGAGGGAAAGATTGAGGGCTTTTTCTAGTGTTGATTTCAGCAAGCTGTCGTACTCTTCTAATTTAATATTGTTGAAAGATGGCGAACATCTTAGAAAGTAGGTCAGCCTGGGGAGGGACAAGCATCTGGTGATGAGGTAAAGTGCATCATGGGCATCGATGTCTTCAATCCTCTCGTTCATTCTCTTCAGGTCAGTGATCTTCTTACCAAGGACCTCGTCGATGGCATTCCTTCCAAGAGGAGCACCTAGGAGTGTGCTGTCCTCAGGGTTGGTTGTATGAATGTCAGGCAAAACAACCTTTATTTGCTCTATTATGTGCTGGTTGGTGGAGGTTATTTCGCACTTGGAAGGGTTCAGGGTGAGGCCTAGACTTGCTCCTTGCTCCTGAATTATTCTTATGTCGTCCAAGAGTGCGTCTGGGGAGCCGGCTAGAGTACCATCGTCCAAAACCAAATGTTGAGCTCACTGGACAGGTTATCGGTGACTTCCTTGATGACTAGGCAGAAAAGAAAAGGAGCAAGGGGGTCACCCTGTTGGACACCTTCTTGTGATTCGATTTCATGTTCCCCAAAAAGCAGAGTTAGATTCTTGCTGTAGCATGAGTTTACAAACGGGTAGAGGGAAGGAAAAAGGCGATGAACCGCATTGAGTACTGCATCCCTTCTAACCAGATTGAAGGCATTTTTGAAGTCCAGCTTTATCAGAGCTTTTTCATCCGTAATGTTGGCAATGTAAGCTCTAGCTGCATGAGCCGCTGCCTCACACCCTTGGGGAATGCCAAACCCAAGCTGTTTTGGCTTCAGCATGTCGGCTGCTGCCTGACTAACTGCTCTAGCAGCAGCCTTAGCGACGAGACGCCGGAGTGAATTGCCCACAGCTATCGGTCTGATTCCTCCATCTTTTTTCCTCAGGGCACAGAGGGTAGCGCCAAAAAAGAGAGGCCGTATGGTCTCTGGTATGTTGCCAGCTAGACATGTGTTGGCGAATCTTGTTAGTTCCACCAGGAGGCCCTGTGCAATGTCTCCCAGTGCAGGGTTGAGCATTTGTTTGATGTGGTTGGGTCTTAGTCCTGTGAACCCACCTGCTGATCCTGGTGGGAAGGATAAAGCTGCTTTATGCACCATGGATTCGAGCACACACAGGGGTTCTGCTCTGGTGACACCGACTAGGGGAACACCGTCGTCACGAGGAGCTCTGGATGGGTGTTTTTCCCTCAGGGCTTGTGCTGTATCGGCATCCCTGGTGGCAACTGTGTCTTCACTGGTGATGACTCTGATTGCCCCTATTGTGTTGCCTTCTTCTATTTTCTTGCTGACTGTTGCTCTCATTTTGGATGCCTCGGTTCTGCTGTTGATACCTTTCCTGCGGTGAGTGTTTTTGGCACGGGTGGGGAGGGGTGCCTGGTTGTTCTCTCTAGGAAAACTATTTATAGCCATAATGACTGAGGAAGCTAGAGATTTGTCTCTCCTTTCAGGGACAGCTAGACATATGTTTCCAAACAGGAGAAGGTTGCGCCATGCTTGGATGGTTCCGGGGGAGTCGTTGACCTTTTTCAAGAGGCTGGATAGTTTGGCTGCTGCCTGGGGCCGGGCAGCTTTGGGGATGTGCTGCAAGGTTCCAACCAATGTTGCTTTGATGGCTTCTAGTAGATTCTCAGTCGATATGAAGCTGTTGGAGGTGTTTTCCCTGACTGCTGGAGTGGGGCCTTGATTGATACCCTCTTTGGGTATCAATCGACCAGCTCCTTCCACAAATTTGGGATCACGAATCCCAATGGAGTTCCTTAGGTATTCTGGTAGTATTTCCTTCACTAATTCACTTGTAGCACTGGTCGAGGATAAGAATGCCGGCAATGCTAACTGTGTCGCCTTGCGAATACCTATACCCCCGAGTCTAACTGGGAGCGTTGCTTGGTCCCACTGGTCATCTTGCAAGGAGAGGTTTTAACACTTTCATAGTTATTGTCTTTAGGAGTGAATCGTATTCCGTTAATTTTGGGCTGTCAAAAGAAGGGGCACACCTGAGGAAATAGGTAAGTCTGGGCAAGGCCAGGCACCTTGTAAGAAGGTACAACGCATCATGAGCATCCAAAGCCCCTATTCGCGCCTCCATCCTCCTCAGGTCTTTAAGCTTTTCTTCGAGGACTACCTCAATGGCGTTCGAGCCCAGGGGTGCCCCTAGCAGCACACTGTCGGTGGGAGCGGTCACTTGGGCTCCTGGCAATAAGATTTGTACTGCATCTATGATTGGTTGGTTGGACGAGATGATTTCACACTTTGATGGATTTAGTGTAAGGCCTAACTCCTCTCCCCTAGATTTCACTAGCTGAAGATCTCTTAGCAGGGATTCCTGTGTCCCTGCCAGGGTGCCATCGTCCAGGAACCATATATATATATATATATATATATATATATATATATATATATATATATATATATATATATATATATATATATATATATATATATATATATATATATATATATATATATATATATATATATGCAATGAGTAATAAAAATTTATTAAAAAATCAGCAAATACTCTTAACAAGATGAAATTGAAATTGAAATTGAAATAAGTTTATTGATGTAAAATACACACAAAGGGATGAGGTAGCTCAAGCTATTCTCACCCCGTTCAGTACATATACACACATCACAAACCATAAACATATTACCAAACATTCTGAGAGATAACATATACATTTCCTCCTTCACAAGTAGTATGGTATCAAACGTACACACAAATACTTTTATGACCTAGGTATACTGTATACACAATTTGCAAGAGACATGCAGATAATTCAACCAAAAATTACAGTCTTGGTGCAAAATTCTTATATCTCTCAAGAATATCATCAACCTTTCCGTTGTGACACATCCTGGCTATTTGTTCAGGAACAGTCCTTATCTCAGTGTTTCTATATACATTAATCAACGGACAATCAAGAACATAATGGGCAAGGGAGTGAGACCTTAACATACCACTTAGTTTACACTTCGTGTCATTATCATAAATACCTATCCCATATTCCCAGTAATATTTGTACCCAAGCCTGAGCCGCATGTACACAGAGTCACTCCAAGCATTTCTCCTTTTACCATAAGTGAAATGAGTGTTTTGACTCACATACATGTAGTGTTGCATGGTTTGACTTCTCTCATACAATATATCTCTCCTCTCCACTCCTGCCTGTTCCTGAATATTTCTGATTTTGCTTCTTATTTGTCTCGTTGTGAATTCACATTCAATGTCAACTTGTGGTTTTGATGTAGCACGTTTGGCCAAGTCATCCGCCACCTCGTTGAGCACTATTCCAACATGAGATGGAATCCACATGAATTTCACACTATGTCCTTTCAGCTGTATCTCAGTGATTCTTCTCTTAAAATCCTCAACTATGGAGATGAAAACTGGGTTTCGACTGTTTAAGGACTCCAGTGCTCCTCGGCTATCAACAAATACAAAAACATTTTTGTCGTCATGACGTACTTCCTCCAAACACGCCAGAATGGCCTGCAGTTCAGCTTGTGTGGATGATACATAATTACTAAGCCGGAGTTCAATTATCCTGTCCACAGTCCCAAACTCCGTATATTCTCTTATTAGGGCACCACACCCTGCCCTGCCATCCTCCGCCACCGACCCGTCGCAATATACATGTAAACTGTTGCCTCTTGGTAACCGAGATATCATACTTCCATACAAACACCGTAATTGTCCCGGTTCATGATGTATCTATTTCACCTTGAGGGGTACAATTTCGACGTCTATTTTCTGTACTTTCCAGGGAGCAGACATATTACACTGTCGAGAGGGTTTAAAGCATGTCAAGTACATCGTATTCCCTGAGGTCATGAGCTAATCCCCTCGTGTAGCGTGTCTCCCTCAGTTTCCTGGAAGTGTGTACGTCACTCAGGCAGGTCTGAACGCTCTCAAACAGCTTATCCCCTCCTTTTCTCCGCATGAAACGAATAGATACTCTAGTGTTAATGTCACGTCAATGTCAATGACTGGAACAACCATGTGGAGTTGTTCCACATGGGGAACAAAGTCTTTGGGGAACTCTTTGTTCTAAGAGTGGAACAAAGTCACATGTAGATCTGTTAAAGTGGAACTCCGGTATTGGAACACCTGGAGAGTGAACCACGAGCAAGGCAGAACAGCACAGACATGTGGAGCTGTTGTTATGGCTGTTTTAGATTTAGCTACTCAGAGCAAGATGTCCATGTAGCACGGGCTCTAGTGAGCTTGTAATTGAGTTGGGTTATTCGCGATAACCTTGTTACTGTGATATTTGGGTCCAAGTTTTAAATGGAGGTGGGGTTTCCTCCTTTTCTCCCGTTTCTTTTACGTTGCTGTTTTAGCGCACTGGTTTTAGTCTTGTTTTAATAACATATTAACCAACTTCATGTGGAGTCAGAATGAAACAATAATATCTTCTACGGTTACCTTTCTCTGGGCTCGGTGGAAAGAACTCTTAAAAGAATCTTAAATTAACTATTGTCCAGGAACTACCCAACAAGCCGTTCGCCGATATAATCCCCGAAAAACGATTATTTATAAAACGATTTTTACTTGTGGGATGGAGCAAGGAGCCAATGAGGAGAAGAGATGGTATGTTAACGTTACATATGAAGAGCCAACGAATGAAGTTTTTAGTAACGTAACTATTATTTTGAACGTTTTTTCATATTTTTTTACAACGATGTGCTACTCAAAAATCGTTTAATTTACTATT
>WNGS01169217.1:25052572-25071301 GCA_020271785.1 Procambarus virginalis
CGTCTTGGTAAACTTGGTAGACTTAGTAGACTAGATAAACTTGGTATATTTGGTAAACTTGGTTGATTTGTAATTAATAGTTTTGTCTCGTCAGTCTATCCTTATCTCGTGTACCTTTGAATAATGCGATCTTAAGATAGTTAAAATGTCATTTTTTCACTTATTTCGCATTCGATTTACATATCTTTTTACTATTGGGTTGGTCAGTACAACGACATACTCGTTTCTTGCTGGGCCAGAGTTCAATCCCCGATCTCCCTATTGGATGTGCACCATTTCATCACCTATTTTTGTATATGGCTTCCACTTGGCCTGATATATCATGTTCCTGTCCTCATACCCCAGCTCCTTGTCCAAATATCCCAGCTCCTTATCCTCATATTCCAGTTTCTTGTCCTCATACGCCAGCTCCTTGTCCTCATACCGCAGCTCCTTGTCATCATATCCCAGCTCCCTGTCCTCATATCCCAGCTCCTTGTCCTCATATCCCAGCTCCTTGTCCTCATACCCCCAGCTCCTTATCCTCATACCCCAGCTCCTTGTCCTCATATCCCAGCTCCTTGTCCTCATATCCCAGCTCCTTGTCCTCATACCCCAGCTCCTTGTCCTCATATCCCAGCTCCTTATCCTCATACCCCAGCTCCTTGTCCTCATATCCCAGCTCCTTGTCCTCATATCCCAGCTCCTTGTCCTCATATCCCAGCTCCTTGTCCTCATATCCCAGTTCCTTGTCCTCATACCCCAGCTCCGTGTCCTCATATCCAAGCTCCTTGTCCTCATACCCCCAGCTCCTTATCCTCATACCCCAGCTCCTTGTCCTCATATCCCAGCTCCTTGTCCTCATATCCCAGTTCCTTGTCCTCATATCCGAGCTACTTGACCTCATATCCCAGCTCCTTGTCCTCATATCCCAGCTCCTTGATCTCATATCCTTTCCATGGGCTATATACTGAATATTGTAGCCAAACTGGCTTAGTAGTTTCTCTTGACAATTACCTTACCTTGCCTTAACGTGGTTTACTCTGATGGAGGACCTCGTCTCTGTTGTGCCAATGAGGTCAACAAGGTTGTTGTGGATGGCTTAGGGTTGTGAGGCTCATGGTATGTGTGAGTTATGAGGTAAATAAAATATTTTACTAGCACACATGCTCGCCTTGTAGTGTACATTCAGGTGGTCTCAAAGTGTACATTCAGATGGTCTCAAAGTGTACATTCAGGTGGTCTCAAAGTGTACATTCAGATGGCCTTAAAGTGTACATTCCGATGGTCTCAAAGTGTACATTTAGATGGTCTCAAAGTGTACATTCCGATGGTCTCAAAGTGTACATTCAGATGGTCTCAAAGTGTACATTCAGATGGTCTCAAAGTGTACATTCAGATGGCCTCAAAGTGTACATTCAGATGGCCTCAAAGTGTGTATTCCGATGGTCTCAAAGTGTACATTCCGATGGTCTCAAAGTGTACATTCAGGTGGTCTCAAAGTGAACATTCAGATGGTCTTAAAGTGTACATTCAGATGGTCTCAAAGTGTACATTCAGATGGCCTCAAAGTGTATATTCCGATGGTCTCAAAGTGTATATTCCGATGGTCTCAAAGTGTATATTCCGATGGTCTCAAAGTGTACATTCCGATGGTCTCAAAGTGTACATTCAGGTGGTCTCAAAGTGAACATTCAGATGGTCTTAAAGTGTACATTCAGATGGTCTCAAAGTGTACATTCAGGTGGTCTCAAAGTGTATATTCAGGTGGTCTCAAAGTGTACATTCAGATGGTCTTAAAGTGTACATTCAGATGGTCTCAAAGTGCACATTCAGATGGTCACAAAGTGTACATTCAGATGGCCTTAAAGTGTACATTTAAAATTTTTGGTGTTTCAAAACTCATAAACAATTTAATTAACACCAACTAAGTGTAAGTGGCAATGGTAAGATGTACAGGTTTCGTTATTGGAGGCTTGTATACGCGACGAATCCTAGCCGTGGTTGACTTTGTCCCTGGAAAGGACTATTTGACTGAGAGACAGAGAACTTCCATACCTGAGAACCCCCCTCTTAAGACGCTATCTTTGATGCCTCTAACATGTCTCCCTCAGTTAGGTAAGGTTAGGTTAGGTTACTGCAATTAATACTCTTTTCCAGTTGACACCGTTAATCCCACGCTCTCAACAATTGAGAATATTAACTCCAAACTTTCAAGAATGAACCACATTAACCCAAGCTCTTAACAATTGAGAATATTAACTCCAAACTTTCAAGAATGAACCACATTAACCCAAGCTCTTAGCAATTGAGAATATTAACTCCAAACTTTCAAGAATGAACCACATTAACCCAAGCTCTTAACAATTAACACCATTAACCCTTAGCTCTTACACAATATAATTAACATGAAACTCGTTTAAGTGTAAGTCAAGTCTCAAGAAAACATATCTTCCATCCGACAATGAACCATAAAGACGAACATCGCAGAACTAAAATAAAAAAAAACTTGTGATCACAGTCTGCTAATGTACATTGACTAACAATATAAACTTGGAAGAGCTCGTTCAATATGCATTTTGAGGAGATTTACGTTCACCTATCGAAAACGACCTTAAAGGAAATCAATAAGGAGCTGAAAATGGTTTTGGATGTACCTGAGAAAGTTATTAAAAAATCAAAATCAGATTTAAATGTTTTATTCATAATTGTTTTGTACATTTAGAGTTGAGATAGTTTACTTGAAATTACAGTAAATGTTGTACCTAAACGTCATAATAATAGCATATGTAATATTATAATTATATACTGTATACACACGATTTAGATTTAGAAGGTTAGATCTTCGTCATTTAAAAATCATTACAATTGTCAAATTCAAAATATAAAACATGTCCGAAACAACTTATGCAAATCATTACAATAATGACGAGTACAGGAGTAGATTAAACAGGAGTACATTAGGTGAAATCAACTTTCCATTTTTGGCTTTGTGTTGTTAACAATCATCTAACGAGTCGTCCTATGTAGTAAGAGCAGAATAATTGACTAATTGCTTATTGCATACTATTCTTGACTGCCTTGCATAGTTGCAGAAATATTTAACGTTGCAATATTACATGGAAGAAAATTCGTTTTTAATTTGCATAATATGGACAGGACCTGTTTAAGATTCATAGGAGTTGCCATTGTGTCTAGATAATATTTTTTTCGATATTTGCGAGTTGTTGAAGAGGTCCTTACGCGGCTGTTAGTCTTCACTGGATTTATTGAGTCCGCTGAGGAAGGAGTCTTCACTGGATTTAACAAGTTCGGGGTGTAAGGAGGAGTCTACAGTGGATAAATCGAGTCCGCTAAGTCTTCACTGGACTGTCGTGTTGGCTGAAAAAAAAGTCTTCACTGGATTGTCGTTTCAACTGTCGATCTATAAATTTCTATGAGGAAGGATTAGCCTTTAGAGAATCGTCGCAAAACGTAAACAAAATCAAATTTTAGTGAACTGTCTCAATAGCTTTTAATTCCTATTTTACCAAAACAGCATCACTAAAATCTCTCATTTTTTTGTGAAATGAGATAACAAAATCTGATGCTGGCAGTTCAGTGGAGATTTGATCTTGAGCACAGGTCAGTGATCAGAATCATTGCATATTGCATCAAAGGGAATGGTGGACCAGCATCATGTACTGGGCATCCCTTCCCTACACTCTAGAGGGTATATAAACTTAACTTAAAGTTTAACTTGAAAATAAAACTTAGAGCTTAATTTCAAGAACTATGTCATTTTTGGGTAGACTGTCGTTATATGTTACATGATCTTGCAGAGGTTGATAGGNACCAATTAGTGTTATGACTTATTTAAGTGGTTTTGTTAAACATAATCAATATATTATTAAATATTACCTTTAGTCGTGCCCGAATTATACATTCAATACAGTTGTATATATTCTGTATACAATGGTCGTCTCCCACGGATTCATTCTGTATTCAATGAACAAACTTGTAAACAAGACGAATACGATCAACATACACACAAAGTTTGTATTTTTTTTCTAATATTTACTTCTGTTGGAGTATAGCAACTGCAGGTATACTGACGGGACTCACCGCCAGGAAGGAGCTGGAGCCGAGGTGTACCAGCCACACATGTCAAACACCTGTAATGGCTTCAGGAGGGCCACCAGCTGATTCACCTGTTGGTAAACAAACACACGTGTTTCGAAGTTTTTGTCAAGCTTTTGGTTTCTTAGCACAATCGTCAGTGAACAAAAGAACCTTATTCTGATTATAATTTCTTCTCGATAATTAATCTTACAACTTATTATCATAATTATACTATATTTCTGAGTCACAAATTAAGGAATATTGTTAATATTTTAATAATAATGATAACTTTAATTTTGATTAACCTTGTATCATTAAGATATCAGCATTACTGAAAATGCTGTAATGTCTCCAGTGAACAACTGACCTTGGAGTTTAAATCCTGGTGCCGGATCCTACAGTTCAGAGTCTTCAATATTCCCACAACAATGTTTATCTGTAAAACAAATATAGTTTCATGATTACTGACGATTTTAATTAAATAAAAGTAATAATAGCGTCCCCGCGCCCGGTTCTCGACCAGGCCTCCTTTTTGTCACACACCTCAGGAAGCAGCCCGTAGCAGCTGTCTAACTCCCAGGTACCTATTTACTGCTAGGTGAACTGGCGCATCATGTTGAAAGAAACTCTGGCCGTTTGTTTCCGCTGCCACCGGGGATCGAACCCGCAACATCATGACTACGAATCCGAGAGCTGTCTACTCAGCTGTCAGTGCCCCATAGTAATACACTCAGAAATAAAAATATCGACATATATCAAATAAACAAATCCACAATAGCATTGTTAACGGCTTAAACCTAATCTCCCAAATTTGTTTTCTTAGATTAGAACGCATCTGGGAACATCCAGCGCATAGGTTCGAACCCTCATAAATTCCCTTGTGGGAATAAATATATATAATAATAATAATAAGTTCATATAATAATAATAAGTTCATATAATAATAATAAGATTAATAATAATAATATAATTGGATTTCGAAAAGCTTTCAAATTGATGTATAATAAACAGGCTCACCTCATTAACAAACTTTTGTCCTATGTCGTTGATCTGCCACAGAAGGACGTAGCTGAAGGCCAGCAGGAGTACTGTCCCGCCCCCCATCAGGAGGCCGTGCAATATTGCATAGGAGGAAGCTGTGGCCGTGATCAGAATGCCGAGGTGAAAAACGGTGACTCCTTCAAAGAAGTAAAGACTTACTTTCTCCCTGAGCACCTCCACCTGTTGAGTTACACAGGAGCACAATCATCAATAATTTCACTCCACATGGTGAAATATACAAGATTGTATGACTTTATTTTACCTGGTGGTTTACATAGGACTGCAATGGTCGATAAATCCACCTGGAGAATAACACTGGACTGTAAACAGGTCTTGATGTTCATAAAATAACATTTTTTACAACTTTTGGGTCAAATATTGCATTTACTTGAAGGAGGTTTGGTCGACGACCGGGCCGCGGGGATGCTAAGCCCCGGAAGCACCTTACGGTAACCTCAAGGTAAGGTACTTTAATATTAGATGAGTGAATTATGGTGAATTTTGCCATATTCCAAACTCAACATTTGTTGGGATAATATTTGTAATAATGCCTTTCATCAATTATTCTCACCATCTTATCCAGATCCTTGTCCACATATCCCAGATCCCTGTCCTCATATCCCAGATCCCTGTCCTCATCCCACCTCCTTGTCCTCATATCATAGATTCCTGTCTTCATATTCCAGCGCCTTATCCTCATATCCCAGATTCTTGTCCACATATCCCTAGTGCTATATACCCGTACAAACTAAGTTTTTTCTTTGATAATTATCTTACTTCACTTAATTACTCCTCAACTTAAGGGCTAGTGGAGGAGCACTGTAATTGTATTCGTAATATATGATAGAATCCCGACCCAGTTAGACCTATTTTAAATGTTATAAGCAATTTTGATTGTAATTTGCAAAGCTGTTCGTCACTGTTCATCAACACTTAACTTTTGTTCATGAAAATACAAATTAAATCTCTACATTTACCTTGAATGTAATGTTTTTTGCTTTATTCTCATACGAATAAACTTTATTAATACATAATATCATTATCATTAATGCTTATAACGCTGAATATCAAAACGCCGAATACCACTAATGGTGAACATGAGTAATGGTGAATATCAGTAATGCTGAATGTCAGTAATCTTACACAGTAACTCACCTGTCGAATCTTACGTTCCAAGTCATCGAGGCGCCACGCCACCATCACGATGTCAGTTACTGGTGAGAAGCTGTCGTCGAGGACCTGAAGTGTCGAGTCTCCTGACGGAGAGCTGGTCGTTCCGGCCGAGGTCTTCACAATGTCTTCCGCGGCCTGACGCAGGTGACAAGAGAGCAGCCTAGACACCATCTTGAAGAGCTCAAGGGGGATAATCCAGCCAAAGAAGCCAACAGGTTATACACAATTCCAAGGACGATCTCAGGGATATTCGTAAATATTTGATTACACAAGGTGTATATACCGGAATATATTTCAAGTATTAACGTATTGATAATAATGATAGCAGTCAACCGGTTGGTTGATTCCTTCGTCTCAAGCACATGAATGACAGCTGGCAAGACTTGCGCTAATTTCCAGCTGTTGACCGAGTGAAAGAACAGACACAATGTCATTCCCACAAACACACAAATTTGAGCAAATGTAAAGGCGACGCTTCCTATTTCTGAAGTCATCAGAGGGAGGATTCCTTGCTTAATGATGAACACCGACGTTGAAGCAATCATCACCTGTACAGAAACGCCCCAAAGGCAGAGCTTCAGGCTGAATGTCGGTTTGGAGTGAGGATTAGACTTGGAAAAAGAATATGGGAATATTCCAAGCACTTGAAGACCAATCACCAATAGACGAAGAGGAGGCATGTCAGCCAACATCCTTTCACCATCTTGGACACTTGTCTGTGAGGTACGAGGCAAGTGGTGTGAGGTACGAGGTCACTGGTGTGAGGTACCTGGCTACTGGTGTGAGGTACGAGGCCACTGGTGTGAGGTACGCGAACACTGGTGTGATATACGTAGCCACTGGTGTGAGGTACCTGGCCACTGGTTTGAGGTACCTGGCCACTGGTGTGAGGTACCTGGCCACTGGTGAGGTACGTAAGGCCACGTGGCATACACAGGGCCGCCTGTGTGAGGTACGTGATCACTGGTATGAGGTACGATACTCTACTGGTGTGAGGTACGATACACTACTGGTGTGATATACTCGCCCAACTGGGTCCTACAGCCGTCTGCCGTGAACAACAGCCCCCAATACACACAAGTGACTCTAGTCGCGTCGTTCGACAATTATGTTTTTAACGAAATGAAAAAGTTAATGGATTATCGAGCGTTCTGCCCGCAATAACAAGCAAACAGTCTCCTTTTGCGAAAATATCATGGTATCTTTTTATTTATTTATTTATTATTTATTTATTTATTTATTTATGAACAAGAAGGTACATTGGGTTTCTGAGAATACATTGAATAGGACAGTATTTCCAATCTTGTAAAGCCACTAGTACGCGCAGCGTTTCGGGCAGAAACAGCGTTTCGGCATATCTACCTACAATGACCGTCTTAGTCAAATACGGTTGACTGAAAGGTTAATTTCGGCATCCCATTAAGATGACGAACAATTTCATGCATGTATTTGTTCCGATTAGGTTCACAGTATGAATTATCTGCAAGAAAGAGCATGAATGAGGGAATGTAATGGAACTATCAGGGGAAAGCGCCCAGCCATTACGACTATATAGCACTTGGAAGGGATCAGGATAAAGATTTGGGATGGGACGGGGGCGGGGAAGGAATAGTGCCTAACCACTTGGACGGTCGGGGATTGAACGCCGACCTGCATGATTCGAGACCGTCGCTCTACCGTCCAGCTCAAGTGGTTGGGTCAAGCCCGGTGAGACACGAAGGTAACTATTATCATAAACATGATTTAAAACAGACAAATATCTCAAGAAGTAATTCCAAATATTGAAAATTCTGTCAAATATTGTCTTGAAGAAATACCGCATTCCTCAAGAATGTTTTGTAGGAATATATGAAGCAAAGACGCAAAAAAATGCACAAAAATTTAGAAAATTGTGTGGTGTGTGTGTGTGTGTGTGTGTGTGTGTGTGTGTGTGTGTGTGTGTGTGTGTGTGTGTGTGTGTGTGTGTGTGTGGTGTGTGTGTGTGTGTGTTTGTACTCACGTAATTGTGCTTGTGGGGTTGAGCTCTGGCTCTTTAGTCCCGCCTCTCAACTGTGTGTGTGTGTGTGTGTTTGTGTGTATCTGAAGAATCGAGCTATTAGCTCTTGGACCCCGCCTTTCTAACCAATTTAGTTTTATACTATTTGTATCTGAAGAAGTGTGTGTGTGTTTGTTTTGTGTAACTGAAATGTTGATAGCTAAAATATACACATATATTGAAGTATAGTCAGTTAGAATAATGAAAATATAGAGACAGATATTTAGATATATATAGAGAGAAAATATAAAAATGAATAAGGAATGTAAAGAGGAGTAATGCACTCACGTGAGGTAATTAGTGGAGTAATGCACTCACGTAAGGTAATTAGTGGAGGAGCTAATCACTACTCATAAACAATAGTTACATCACACCGGCCCGCAGCGAGCATCTGTTGTAATCAGTCTCGACCAGGCCATTACTTACACCCTGGGCATAAGCGATATTAACGAGATGAATATGTGCTTATGTACTGGAGGGTGGGAGAGAGAGAGAGAGAATGGCTTACACACTTATTCTCGTTATCATTCCTCTCCAGAGGGAAATGCTCACGCTAACTCCACACTTTCAGGTACAAAATATACACACACACCATACTCACACTCTACAGCACCCCCATAGTTAAATACATATCCACACATACAGTCAGAGGTTATCTACACACTCACACAATCTCGTCTCACATACAAAACCACATTCCTGTCACTCCTACACATGTAAACACATACCAATCCCTCTCTAAAACACACGAACACATACCAATCCCTCTCTAACACACACGAACACATACCAATCCCTCTCTAACACACACGAACACATACCAATCCCTCTCTAACACACACGAACACATACCAATCCCCCTCTAACACACACGAACACATACCAATCCCTCTCTAAAACACACGAACACATACCAATCCCTCTCTAACACACACGAACACATACCAATCCCTCTCTAAAACACACGAACACATACCAATCCCTCTCTAACACACACGAACACATACCAATCCCTTTCTAACACACACGAACACATACCAATCCCTCTCTAAAACACACGAACACATACCAATCCCTCTCTAACACACACGAACACATACCAATCCCTCTCTAAAACACACGAACACATACCAATGCCTCTCTAAAACACACGAACACATACCAATCCCTCTCTAACACACACGAACACATACCAATCCCTCTCTAAAACACACGAAACATACCAATCCCTCTCTAACACACACGAAAACATACCAATCCCTCTCTAACACACACGAACACATACCAATCCCTCTCTAACACACACGAATACATACCAATCCCTCTCTAACACACACGAACACACTCTCCCATCCTCCACTACACGCCAGTAACAAGTAGGGTGGAAAAAGACCTCTGGACTCAGCGAGAAGCGGCGCGCTGGGGAACGGATTCACCTCCACCAGGAGCTGGGCGGGATTACATTTCCAGTCTTATAGAAAGTCCACAGGGGAATAAATCCCTCCCTCAGATCTATCGCGTGTATATTAGAGCCTCAGTGTATGTATGTGGCCTTGTTAAAGTGATGTTATTGCTTGCTAAATTGATGTCGTGTTTAACAAAATAATTTTATGTGTTATTTAAGTGATGTTGTTGGTTACTAAAGTGATGTTGTTGTTTAATAAGTAGCGATGTCGTTATTATGGGATGTTATTTCTGATTACTAGCTACTACTATTGGTCACAACCAGCACCATTAGACACAACAACAGTTGAATCATTATCAAGATCCGTAGCCAACTTATATATATATATATATATATATAGATATAATATATATATATATATATATATATATATATGGTATATATATATATATATATATATATATATATATATATATACTATATGTATATATATATATATATATATAATATAATATATATATATATATATATATATATATAGATATATATATATAAGGGTTTGAGGCTTATATCTCACAATGTACATGGCATATTTGTCCTCATTACTCATGGCATGAGGAATTTTCAATCATTATACCTTGCATATATACACTCATTACCGCCATATTTGTCCCATTACGCCTGGTGTATATGTTCCCATTATACACATATATTTTTTTTTCAGCTGTGAGATTTCACGTGGGTTAGGAGGGGAAACTGGGGTATATTATTCAGTAGTGTTGGCTATGACTTTACTGCTCGTGCAGGATATTGGCTCTGCTCTAAGAGAGGCATTAGGCCAGACCGAGAGGGGTGAAGAGGGAAGAGTGAGGGGCTGAGAGAGGGAGAAAAGGGGGTGAGGGAAGGGAGGGAGGATTAGAAGTTGGATTACAAACGGAATGGGTGATGAAGAGGTGAATGGAAGTGGTAAGGAGAGTGTTTATCACGAAGCTTGTTGGGAAGAGAGGCTAGGTGTAACTTGTTGTGCTTGTTAGGCTTCAGCTCTGGGGTCCCGCTTATCTCTCTTCAATAGGCTGGTGAAAACTTAGTTCCAGAGGATAATTAATAACAAACCGACAAATAGCAATTAAATGAACAACGGATGTAACAACGCAGGAAAACTATCAGGAAAAGTGGCAATCAACCCATTTTCTTTCTTAATACGTCGCATTTCTTACGCAATCGACCAATCTGCTAAAAAATCCTACGTATTAGAAATTTTCAGGCAACATTATATTGACGTTTTCTATGAATTAGCTTCGATAGGTTAGGTGGGTTGCTTGGGTTCGTACGTTTCTGGTTATGGATAAACAGTTGCATTTTTTACGGAGTGGCGAATTGTGAGAACGGGCTGGACAGTAGATGACTCACTTTATCAATACAACACGATTGTATGGCCATCATTTAACTTCTTCAACTGTAGTGTTTTGATCTATTGAAAGGTGAGAATTTTCTTCACCCACCTTCCACGACCCGCTGGAGTGACGGGACCCAAGTGCTGAAGCTCGGACTAGTAGGTACAAATAGGTGAGCACAATGGAACACACACACACACACACACACACACACACACACACACACACACACACACACACACACACACACACACACCAGTTGATTGACAGTTGAGAGGCGGGACCAAAGAGCCAAAGCTCAACCCCCGCAAGCACAATTAGGTGAGTACAATTAGGGGAGTACACACACACACACACACACACACACACACACACACACACACACACACACACACACGCACAGTCTTGGGGATTCGCTAGTCTAGTCGTTCTTATCATAAAGGTAAAATCACCTGATCAGACGAGTAAATGTTGCCTCCAGGTGATGGTATCAGACCAAGTATAAAAGCCTTAAACTTGTTTCGTATACTTCATAAGCATATTTAATACTATAATGGGGTCGAACCCGAGTCCCTGGATCCAGCAGGCACACGCACTACCGACTGGACCATGATGTGCTTGAGAATATTTCAGTCGTAGGTTGATCATGGTCTAGTTGGTAATGCGTATGCAGGTTCGATCACATTGTATGGCCGCAATATTTTCTCATGTATACGTTATCTAACAACTTGGGTTGGACGGTAGAGCGACGGTCTCGCTTCATGCAGGTCGGCGTTCAATCCCCCGACCGTGCAAGTAGTTGGGCACCATTCCTTCCCCCCGTCCCATCCCAAATCCTTATCCCGATCCCGCCCCAGTGTTATATAGTCGTAATGGCTTCGCGCTTTCCCATGATATTTCCCTTCCCTTCATACATACGTTCTTTATGTATTGTATACTGTATCTTCCTCCTTAAGTGCCCTCTGTCCTGTATTAATCATACAAACGCCAAAATACTTTTACCTCGGCCATACCATCTCGTCACTTTCATATACTTAGTCTCTTTTTCTGTCTATAAAATCCAGTTGCTTCTCAAAATTTAGTCGAAATCGCATAATGCCTTCCTTAATAAAACACCGCCACATAAATCATATTTGACTGCTCTCTCAAATTTAGAAAACTTACTTCCCCCAAACTTTGGTCGTTATCTGGAAATTATCATTGGAGATTTCTTAATGATTCAAGTTAGGTCGAATGTTGTCGCATCTTGACAGTCAACTCTTGCATTTCAGTCTCGGAGTTCATCAGCAGCTAATTTTCCAAGCGGCTTGAGCACTATATCACTAGTCATTCCTATTCCCAAACTCCAGCCTTGAATAGGACTGTGTCAGAGTCCACAACGAATTCGTAAAATTGGTTTTCATCGGAGTCAAGTAATCATGGAACCTTATAAAGTTATTCTGGAGCCTTATAAAGTTATTGGAGCCTTATAAAGTTATTCTGGAGCCTTATAAAGTTATTCTGGAGCCTTATAAAGTTATTCTGGAGCCTTATAAAGTTATTCTGGAGCCTTATAAAGTTATTCTGGAGCCTTATAAAGTTATTCTGGAGCCTTATAAAGTCGTACTGGAACCTTATAAAGTTACTGGAGCCTTATAAAGTTATTCTGGAGCCTTATAAAGTTATTCTGGAGCCTTATAAAGTCGTATTGGAACCTTATAAAGTCGTTCTGGAGCCTTATCAAGTCGTCCTGGAGCCTTATAAAGTCGTTCTAGAGCCTTATCAAGTCGTCCAGGAACCTTATAGAGTCGTTCTGGAGCCTTATCAAGTCGTCCTGGAGCCTTATAAAGTCGTTCTAGAGCCTTATCAAGTCGTCCAGGAACCTTATAGAGTCGTTCTGGAGCCTTATCAAGTCGTCCTGGAACCTTATAGAGTCGTTCTGAAGCCTTATCAAGTCGTCCTGGAACCTTATAGAGTCGTTCTGGAGCCTTATCAAGTCGTCCTGGAACCTTATAGAGTCGTTCTGGAGCCTTATCAAGTCGTCCTGGAACCTTATAGAGTCGTTCTGGAGCCTTATCAAGTCGTCCTGGAGCCTTATAAAGTCGTTCTAGAGCCTTATCAAGTCGTCCTGGAACCTTATAGAGTCGTTCTGAAGCCTTATCAAGTCGTCCTGGAACCTTATAGAGTCGTTCTGGAGCCTTATCAAGTCGTTCTAGAGCCTTATCAAGTCATCCTGGAACCTTATAGAGTCGTTCTGAAGCCTTATCAAGTCTTTCTGGAACCTTATAGAGTCGTTCTGGAGCCTTATAAAGTCGTCCTGGAACCTTATAGAGTCGTTCTGGAGCCTTATAAAGTCGTTCTAGAGCCTTATCAAGTCGTCCTGGAACCTTATAGAGTCGTTCTGAAGCCTTATCAAGTCGTCCTGGAACCTTATAGAGTCGTTCTGGAGCCTTATCAAGTCGTCCTGGAGCCTTATAAAGTCGTTCTAGAGCCTTATCAAGTCGTCCTGGAACCTTATAGAGTCGTTCTGAAGCCTTATCAAGTCGTCCTGGAACCTTATAGAGTCGTTCTGGAGCCTTATAAAGTCGTTCTAGAGCCTTATCAAGTCATTCTGGAGCATTATAAAGTCATTCTGGAGCATTATAAAGTCATTCTGGAGCCTTATAAAGTCATTCTGGAGCATTATAAAGTCATTCTGGAGCCTTATAAAGTCATTCTGGAGCATTATAAAGTCATTTTGGAGCTTTATAAAGTCATTCTGGAGCATTATAAAGTCATTCTGGAGCATTATAAAGTCATTCTGGAGCATTTAAAGTCATTCTGGAGCATTATAAAGTCATTCTGGAGCATTATAAAGTCATTCTGGAGCATTATAAAGTCATTCTGGAGCATTATAAAGTCATTCTGGAGCATTATAAAGTCGTTCTGGAGCATTATAAAGTCATTCTGGAGGATTATAAAGTCATTCTGGAGCATTATAAAGTCATTCTGGAGCATTATAAAGTCATTCTGGAGCATTATAAAGTCTTTCTGGAGCATTATAAAGTCATTCTGGAGCATTATAAAGTCATTCTGGAGCCTTATAAAGTCGTTCTGGAACCTTATAAAGTCATTCTGGAGCCTTATAAAGTCATTCTGGAACCTTATAAAGTCATTCTGGAGCCTTATCAAGTCGTCCTGGAGCCTTATAAAGCCGTTCAGGAGCCTTATAAAGTCATTCTGGAACCCTTCTCAACTCATCCGTGGATCCTTCTCAAGTCATCCGGACTCATCGCAAATCGTCCTCGCCCCTTATCAAATAGTCTTGAACTCCTGTCAAGTTGCCCTGAACCCTTCTCAAGTTGTAATAATGGTCCGAAACGGACCGAAACGTGGCCAACTTTCAACGGAATATAGGGAATTCTGACGGTTGAGAGGCGGGACCAAAGAGCCAAAGCTCAACTCCTGCAAGCACAATTAGGTGAGTACACACACACACACACACACAGCGCTCGGGGGTCGTAGTTCTAAGGGCCCGGGTTCGATTCCGTTCCAGAGGACACATCTGTCCTCAAAACCCATTTATGTGGGTTTGGTTACTAATTCATGTAACATAAACGCAAATGTTACACTTACGAAGCTAGATTGCCAATATTTACTACTATAAGACTTCAAGTGGAGTAATATGTCGTTGACCAGACCACACACTAGAAGGTGAAGAGACGACGACGTTTCGGTCTGTCCTGGACCATTTCTTTCTCTTTCCTTTTCTTTCTCTCTTCTCCTACGCTCCCTTGCTATCCTCTTCTTATTCCTATCTCCTTCTCATTCGGTGGTTATAATAGGAGTTGCCTCGTATGGACCAATAGGCCTTCTGCAGCTCTAATTATTATTACTATCCCCTTCTACTACACCTTACTTTGCTCCTCAGCTCTCTCTTGCCTATTTATTGCCTGTCTCTACTTCCTCATCACAAGCGACTTGAGAATGGTCCAGGACGGACCGAAACGTCGTCGTCCCTTCACCTTCTAGTGTGTGGTCTGGTCAACATACTTTAGCCACGTTATGGTGACTCATCACCTGCATAATATGTCGTTCTTTGTAGATAACTGCGCTATTAAATCCCATTTTAAATGTAAATATGTATATGTATTTTTATGACAGAAAATTGGTAAATTTAGTTTTTAATTCTTAAAAAAAACAGTGAAATTGTTTAGATCATTACTACCAGTGTTACTGTATAAATGATTTTAGCAACAGTGTAAGAATTGTTATAACATTTACATTTATATGGTTTATATATATAAACCATTTCTACAACAGTGAAATTGTTTAAATAATTGCAACAACAGTGTATAATCGTATTAAATTGCTTATTTACCTGAGCCCCAGTAGAGTGGTGTGGATGAAGTGGATGAGGTCTTAGATGAAGTGGATGAGGTCGTGGATGAAGTGGATGAGGTCTTAGATGAAGTGGATGAGGTCGTGGATGAAGTGGATGAGGTCTTAGATGAAGTGGATGAGGTCGTGGATGATGTGGATGAGGTCGTGGATGATGTGGATGAGGTCGTGGATGAAGTGGATGAGTTCGTGGATGAAGTGGATGAGGTCTTAGATGAAGTGGATGAGGTCGTGGATGAAGTGGATGAGGTCTTAGATGAAGTGGATGAGGTCGTGGATGAAGTGGATGAGGTCGTGGATGAAGTGGATGAGGTCGTGGATGAAGTGGATGAGGTCGTGGATGAGGTCGTGGATGAAGTGGATGAGGTCGTGGATGAGGTCTTAGATGAAGTGATGAGGTCTTAGATGAAGTGGATGAGGTCGTGGATGAAGTGGATGAGGATAACACAAGAGTCACAGGATATTCAAACACAATATCGAGACAGATCCGGAGAGTGTTGCCTCGCCTGGGCGTCTTATGGATGACGCTCCAAGTTGACGGGTGAGGAGCTGAACGGACGGATGAGGAGCTGAACGGACGGATGAGGAGCTGAACGGACGGATGAGAAGCTGAACGGACATATACAATACACTGACCATTCCACGACGCGTCGTACAGAAACCAATATACGATATAGACTGTTTGGCCAAAATATTGGACTCTTGCTTTTGCCTGACGAAGGAATATTTGGGGTAAGACATGGGAGCGTTGTCATGTGTTGCGTCAGCTGTCAAGTGTTGCGTCAGCTGAGGCGTCCTATTGGAACACTGTCAAGTGTTGCGTCAGATGATGCGGCCCATAGAAGCATTGTCAAGTGTTGCTTCAGCTGAAAATCAGTCTTTGCATCATGTATACATCATACACTGAATTTCATTTATTTTCAGTTTTCATTATTCAATCGATTTTTATGATTTTGATAATGGTCCAGAACAGAACCAAAATTCCGTCACATAAGGGGTCCAGGAAGAATTCACATTTTTGCCAAGGGGCCTGATAGCTGAATGGACAGCGCTCTGGATTCGTAGTCCTGAGGTTCCGGGTTCGATCCCCGGTGGAAGCGGAAATAAATGGGCAGAGTTCCTTTCACCCTGATTCACCAGTTAATCTAGTAGTAAATAGGTACCTGGAAGTTAGACAGCTGCTACGGGCTGCTTCCTGGAGGTATGTAACAAAAAGGGCCTGGGTTCGAATCTTAGCCGGGGAGGACTGACTGGGCGCTAACCCTTAACTGTACGGCTCTGTTCACCCAGCTGTGAATGGCTACTTGGTTGGTAAAAGATTTGGCGGGTCTTATTATGGAAAAAATAGGATTAAGGACCTGCCTGAAACGCAATGCGTGCTAGTGGCTTTACAATAATATATGAACGCTTATTTATATAAAGAAATAAGTAAATAAGTAAACATTATAGGAAGGAAAGTGTCGCCAGAATATGTTGTGATATTTTACAATGCTCTGAAACTCTGAAATACGTTGGTTATTCACTCATACAGAAAATGTTTCACAGGAAGTTGCTTCAGGACTTAATATCATACAGGCCTCGTCTTGGTAAACTTGGTAGACTTGGTAGACTAGATAAACTTGGTATATTTGGTAAACTTGGTTGATTTGGAAATAATAGTATTTGTTTGTCTCGTAAGTCTATCCTTGTCTCGTGTACCTTTGAATAATGCGATCTTAAGATAGTTAAAATGTCAATTTTTAACTTATTTCGCATTCGTTACATATTTTTTTATATTGGGCTGGTCAGTACAACGACGCCCTCGTTTCTTGCTGGGTCAGAGTTCAATCCCCGATCTCCTATTGGATGTGCACTATTTCATCACCTATTTTTGTGTATGGCTTCCACTTGGCCTGATATATCATGTTCCTGTCCTTATACCCCAGCTCATTGTCCTCATATCCCAGCTCCTTATCCTCATATCCCAGTTTCTTGTCCTCATACGCCAGCTCCTTGTCCTCATATCCAGATCATTGTCCTCATATACCAACTCCTTGTCCTCATACCCCCAGCTCATTGTCCTCATATCCCAGCTCCTTGTCCTCATATCCCAGCTCCTTGTCTCATAGCCCAGCTCCTTGTCATCATATCCCAGCTCCTGTCCTCATATCCCAGCTCCTTGTCCTCAATCCCAGCTCCTTATCCTCAACCCCAGCTCCTGTCCTCATATCCCAGCTCCTTGTCCTCATAGCCCAGCTCCTTGTCCTCATATCCCTGCTCCTATCCTCATACCCCAGCTCCTTGTCCTCATATCCCAGTTCCTTGTCCTCATATCCGAGCTACTTGACCTCATATCCCAGCACTTGACCTCATATCCAGCTCCTTGTCCTCATATCCCAGCTCCTTGTCCTCATATCCTTTCCATGGGTATATACTGAATATTGTAGCCAAATGGCTTAGTAGTTTCTCTTGACAATTACCGTACCTTGCCTTAACGTGGTTTACTCTGATGGAGGACCTCGTCTCTGTGGTGCCAATGAGGTCAACAAGGTGTTGTGGATGGCTTAGGGTTGTGAGGCTCATGGTATATGTGAGTTATGAGGTAAATAAAATATTTACTAGCACACATGCTCGCCTGTAGTGTACATTCAGGTGGTCTCAAAGTGTACATTCAGGTGGTCTTAAAGTGTACATTTAGATGGTCTCAAAGTGTACATTCAGGTGGTCTCAAAGTGAACATTCAGATGGTCTTAAAGTGTACATTTAGATGGTCTCAAAATGTACATTTAGATGGTCTCAAAGTGTACATTCAGGAGGGTCTCAACGTGCACATTCAGATGGTCTCAAAGTGTACATTTAGATGGTCTCAAAGTGTACATTTAGATGGTCTCAAAGTGGACATTAGATGGTCTCAAAGTGTACATTTAGATGGTCTCAAAGTGTACATTCCGATGGTCTCAAAGTGTACATTCAGATGGTCTCAAAGTGTACATTCAGGTGGTCTCAAAGTGTACATTCAGGTTGTCTCAAAGTGACATTCAGATGGTCTCAAAGTGTACATTCAGGTGGTCTCAAAGTTGAACATCAGATGGTCTTAAAGTGTACATTTAGATGGTCTCAAAATGTACATTTAGATGGTCTCAAAGTGTACATTCAGGTGGTCTCAAAGTGCACATCAGATGGTCTCAAAGTGTACATTTAGATGGTCTCAAAGTGTACATTAGATGGTCTCAAGTGTACATTTAGATGGTCTCAAAATGTAC
>WNGS01169217.1:25099865-25163793 GCA_020271785.1 Procambarus virginalis
TATGTAAATAAAAAACTATTTACAAATTAGGGTATTACTGAATCATTTAAATTACAAATGATCCCGGTAATACTATTCTCTAGGGCAGAGTTTTCAGCCAGTCCGTGTAAACAGCTCTTAACTTCCACACGCGTTTAAGGCTTCAATGAGGATTTTAGTTTTCAGGCCACTGAAAGTTTCGTGGTGTATTTTAGTCGTTAAAATATACGACCCGGAACACAAACTGGTGTATTTCTGTTTTAGTTTTGTGAGAGCAGATTCGGTAGAGGATACATTGATTATTTGTTTATCGGGGATATGTAGTGTGTCGGGGACATGTTGACTGTCGAGGATATGTAGTGTGTCGAGGACATGTTGATAGTCGGGGATATGTAGTGTGTCGAGGACATGTTGACTGTTGGGGATATGTAGTGTGTCGGGGACATGTTGATAGTCGAGGATATGTAGTGTGTCGGGGACATGTTGACTGTCGAGGATATGTAGTGTGTCGGGGACATGTTGATAGTCGAGGATATGTAGTGTGTCGAGGACATGTTGATAGTCGAGGATATGTAGTGTGTCGAGGACATGTTGACTGTCGAGGATATGTAGTGTGTCGGGGACATGTTGACTGTCGAGGATATGTAGTGTGTCGAGGACATGTTGATAGTCGAGGATATGTAGTGTGTCGAGGACATGTTGATAGTCGAGGATATGTAGTGTGTCGAGGACATGTTGACTGTTGGGGATATGTAGTGTGTCGAGGACATGTTGACTGTTGGGGATATGTAGTGTGTCGAGGACATGTTGACTGTCGGGGATATCTAGTGTGCCGGGAATACAAAGGCAGTTAAGGACATGTAGCCTGTTGGGGACAGGTAACCGTCGGCTTGTTGAAGTATCCCCTGGACAAATAGGAAGGCAGTCCACACGGTCTCCAGCTCTTCCATTGTGACGACTTAACCACGAAATCACTACTCAAGTCTGACCTGTATTACGCATCCATCCAGTGTACGATAAACCACGACCTCTCGAAGAACATTAACTCATATGTTTAGCCAGCCCAACCACTTAGGCTGGACGGTAGAGCGACGGTCTCGCTTCATGCAAGTCAGCGTTCAATTCCCGACAAACCAAGAGGTTGGGCACCATTCCTTTCCCCCGTCCCATCCCAAATCCTTCTCCTGGACCATTCGAAGTGCTATATAGTCGTAATGACTTGGTGCTTTTCCCTGTTAGTTCCCTTTCTTTTCATATGTTTAGCCAATATTTATGTATAAACTCACCTCATTAACGAAATTCTGTCCCACGCGATTAATGAGCCAGAGAAGAGAAAATGAGTAAGCTATGAAGATGAGCGAGCCGCCTTCGATGAAGATGCCTCTTATTACGGCGTAGGAGGAGGTGGTGGCCAGGATGAGAGCAGCCACATGTAGTACACTATTCCCTAGCAGGAAGGACCTGGCCAGCCTCTCTCGGAGCGTTTCCACCTGTAGATGTCAACAATAGATCATTTTTCATGAACAATGAAAAATCGTGACAGGTCATGTTTTCTCCTACATTATTTGTGTCAAGGAGACTTACCCATCACTTGGTAAATTGCTAGATTAGGTATCCTTGTTCATCATTATATTGTTAGGAAATTGTAATCTAAATTGTCATCCACACTACCGTGGAAATAAACATTCCATTCACCTGGGGACCTAGATTCAGGAAGCAGTTACGCAAGCACTTGCGAACCGTCCATCTTTTCTTATTCTTTGGCGGCTTTGTTTACAATTATTAAAAGTTAATGAGCTCCGAAGCACCAGGAGACTGTTTACAACAATACTAACAGCTGATTGGGAAGTTTTTATACTTTTAAACTGTTTAATAAATTTAACCAAAGCCGTTAAAGATTGAGGAAAAATGTATATGTTCGTAAGTGCTTGCGTAGCTGCTTTGTGAATCCGGGGTCCAGGGCTCTAGGTTCTATGATTCAAGTCCCCTACAGCCCTGGTGAATGAAAATTGTAATCAATTGTTATTTCCCTCAGAATACGAAAACAAACCTATGTATGCACACATATCAACATATCAATGTACTTAAACATACCCACTTATTCATATACACGTGTTTCTGTATAATTATTACTTGGTCATTTATTTTTCATCCTATTTCCGTGGGCAGTGATGGTCCCCGTGCCCATTCTGCAAGTGGTGGTGGACCCCTTACCCATCTCGTGGATAGTGCAGGAAATGTTTACAGAGGCACATAATGGGCTCAGGAATTGAACCCCACCGATCATGTAGAACACATGTTAAGCACACACAGACACACAAGATATATAGATATGACTCACCTCACGAATCTTCAACTCCATCTTATTCAGTCTTTGGATAATGATCATTTTATTTGTGTCAGGCTTGAAGGTTTCCCTTTGGTTCATTAAGACATCTGTTGATGATAGAGGGAGCTCACTGGCGAAGAGTTTGACAATATTTTCTGCTGTCAGATGTAAATGTTTTGCCAGAAGATTAAAGATCATCTTGTAGAATTCTAATGTCATGTACCGACAGAGAGCATCACACAGTGTAACGAATACAAGAAAACCTATTTCAATGACAGAATTCATACGTAAAATAAATATACTGTAGATAATGAAGTATAATGATGCCACTGTGAAGAGGAGCCCCATAAAGACATGGGGTCCCTCACCTCTCTCATGGTCGTTAAGCATCATAGAAAAATACTCCAGCGCACTAGCCAGTTGTTTGCTGTTCTTCCACAGGAGCCACATGTGGACGCTGTTTGACACGTCAAATACGAACATCGTACCTATATATATCACACTCCCAATGTCAAACATCATTAGCGGAAAGAACATTCGTAATAAATACATACAATTGGCCGAGAAAATCATCATTTGGACAAAGAGCCCCCAGAGACAGATTCTCAGACTAAACTTGTAACAAGCGCGAGCTTCGTTCACAGACATGGTGTAAGGAAATATTCCCAGCAACTGGAGACCGAGCACTACAGTTCGCCAAGGCAACGAGCGCCCAGCGTAGGTTGTCGCTTGTGCTGACATCCTTCTCGATTGTAATCTCTTAGTGATGTCCTTTAGGTCTAGTGAATATTATCTCCTGCAATGTTCTTATCGATGAGGATTATATAATTTGCTGGATAATTTGTACAATGTCTTCCAGGTAACCAACTAGATAATCAACTAGAACTGTTGTATAGCCAACGTCAGGGGCTGGAAAAGGCAGCCACTTGGTCTGAATGTTCGTCGATGACTGGTATAGGGAAAGACGTCCTGCTGGCCAGAAAGTTCGTCGACGACAGGTATAGGAAAAGGCAGCCACCTGGTCTGAAAGTTCGTCGACGACTTGTATAGGGAAAGGCAGCCACTTGGTCTGAATGTTCGTCGATGACTGGTATAGGGAAAGACGTCCAGCTGGCCTGAAAGTTCGTCGACGACGGGTAAAGGAAAAGGCAGCCACCTGGTCTGAAAGTTCGTCGATGACTGGTATAAGGAAAGGAGGCCAGCTGGTCTTGGAGGTCGTCATCGACTGATGTGTTGACAGGTAATTGAACGGGGTTCGTTCAGGCGATTACTCACCTAGCGTTCAGTAAACAGCCATAAAACAACGTGAAGTGCGCTTAATGAAAGCATTATTGATCTATTAAGTCATGTAAACATTGAAGCCATCGTTATCATATAGCAGTCATACCATGCTAACAATATACAGTTGTGTACTGACAGCAAAGACCTGTATGCTGACTGCAAGCTGTGGTGTGCTGGGAGTGACCAGCTGTGTGCTAATAGTGAACATATGTGTTTTGACAGTGAACATCCATGTACGGAGAGTTTTAGCTTGTCAGCTGGCTGTATAGCGATTTGTCCATAGTACATGTTTCAACTTGATAGTCTGAGTGATTATCTGAGTACCTCAGCGTGAGTGTCAGTGTATGGGGCTACTAAGACATAATCATGGTCCCCGTCCCCAGTATAAGGTGGTACAGTCACAGTTCTTGCCCCAGTTCCCAGTATATGGAGTACTAAGACACAGTTATGGCTCCAATCCCCCTGTATATGTAGTATTTAGACACACTTATGGCCCCTCGTTCCTGGTATATGAACAGATATTAAGACACAGGCATGACCATCTGTCTAGATATATCTGGATACCGGGAGCTGGGAGGATATCAAGGATAGACAGACTTGATATTGCTGCAAATGTAGACTATTTCTGTAGTAAAATCGGTCCCATCATTTTTTCTCAGTGTTTTAGGAAGCTTACGTTTTTCGGTAGATTTCAGTAATACTTCATGGTTTTCTTGCAACTTCTCTTATGGAATACTACATTCTCTTCTTTGCATAACTTTCTTCTGACTGAAGCTCAAGCGGGTCTCTACTGCTTTTATAACTGATAGTTTAATGGAATCTATTATCAGTCTTCCACGCTTGAGGTGTTCTCACACAAAGCACAAAACAATGATTATAATCCTTTAACCAATATTTTCTGATGTGTCTAATGCTCCACTAAGTCCGAAACATCAGTACAATTTCTTACCTTCCTCTTGGTCTTCATCTCTGTTGTGAACTGACAGATAATTTTATAACTTTAATAGGTACATAGAGTAATAATTGAGGATAAATGTAACTTCTCCATGTTTTTAACCTTTTGCCTGCAAAAAAAAATAAAATCATTCGTAAGGGTGTAAAGAATTGCATCATTGCTCACGTCCGTTAATAACAGCGCAAATTGGTAGAGGAATAAATTTCCAAATATTACAAAGACCTAACGCTAACGAGTAAGTACTCAATGAGTGACCATTGTGATCGATTCAAACACATCATGTATGATTGATATACTTTATTTACATATTATATATATATACATATATATATATATATATATATATATATATATATATATATATATATATATATATATATATATATATATATATACATATACCGAGTGAGATATGCAGAACAACGATTTACCCGTTAATCTTATAAAGAAAAAACGTGATGCCCTTCAAGAATACAGTGGGTTTTTTTTCATTTTTAAAGTCTTCACAAACAGAACTTGACTTTGACTTTGCAGGGAGATGGGGAATCATTGTTCTTCAAAAGTACTACCGTTTGTCACAGTCTATAAACGAGCTTTTATATCAGACTTAACCGATGGAAAACAGCGCCTCCGTCTCTCACATACCATAGACCAAATTGAGAAGTAATCTTTACTTATTAACAAAGCTACCTTTGTTCACTACATGGCATAGTTCTTAACTTAGAGGTATGACAATGCATTAGCCTTGACACTGTTTAACACGGCATAACTTACAAGCACACACAGGAAAATACCTTCTGACATCCTTGTATTCTAAGATACTCTATGACGTCCGTGAATTCACACCAGTTGTCATTTCTAATTCAAGTGCCGGGAAGACTCATTTCGTCAATGAACGAGGCACCAAGCCAACATGACATAATTGATGATTTACCTTTCCAACGTGTGATCCCTTCCACGTGACGTTACGTGACCACCTGCCACTTGCCAGCCTTCACCATTAACTGAAAGTTATGTCACATCACAACACTGGTGATGTATGTGCCATATTTCATCCATTCTCAGGGCTGATGCAGTGTCGGAGGTCAGTGTAAGACTAAGGGACAGTGTACCTATCCTCTGGACAGAAGTCAGTGAAGGATCAGTGGACAATGTACCTATCCTCTGGAAGGAGGTCAGTGTAGGACTAAGGGACAGTGTATCTATCCTCCCCAATGTGTGACACCTAATTGAAAACTTTTGCAGTTTTCAGCGATGGAACACATCGTGAGGTTCCTACTGTTGCTATTCCTTCATCATGAACTGTCTGATGAAGTGTGATGTGCCCTCAGCCTCATCATCCGGGACGTGGATCTTGTAGACTGTTGTGGTTTAGCGTGTAGGCACCAAGCCGACCTGCAGCAGGATCACCAGGTAGGTCACCACTGTGCTCACCAACTGGGGGAAAGATATTAATGTACAATTACAATTATGTAATGTTTTTTTAGAGAAATATATAGACACAATGTATCGTTGAACTCCCCAGACACATGCACCACCGACTGAACCATAATGAGATAAAAGATACCCAAGGTCTACCTGACTTACTTGCACCTTGAAAGTCATGGTACTGCGACCAAGTTTCACGTAATACCTGAGTGTGGACTCAGTTGTAGGTAGTTCACCATGGAGAAGAGAGATAGGCGCTCCCAGATACATCCACCCCACCCCCGCCCCCCCCCCCCCTTAGAATGACTATTTATTAATATTAATATATTTAATAAGTTCCACAATTAAATATTAGTTTGTGGTATCCAACTAATTCCCATTATCAGGGTCAGGTTTATCAAGATGTTTACTTAATACGAGCATTAAAATTTTAATGATCGTATTATGCAAAGCAATTAAATTATTATCAAAAAGGTACCAAGCACAATACTTTCCAAAATAGCCAATACAAAGGTACTTGTTTACACAACCCGAACTGACAAGAGCTAAAGGAAACATGTTCACCACATCAATAGTCTTCGTCAGTGATCATAAGATAATAAACAATAAGGGGAAAAACGTCCATAATAGTCACCAGATGACATTCGATCTTAATTATTTGGTGTATAGCTGAGTTAATCCTACATGTTTACGACTAGGAATGATGAACTTATCCTTGACCTGGGTCCCGAACCTTAATGGAAGTATATTCCCACAGTCTTACAGAGGCAAACACAGAGACTATGTCAGGCAAACACATGCAAACAGGCAAACACATGTCTATGTCGGAGACATAGAGAAATGGATAATGAATAGTAATTCATATTTCCCCATTATTATCACTGAAAGTATTTTTTCAAAGTAAGAATTTTTTAATCAAACAGTAAAAACAGTGTTGTTGTCATTGGTGGATATTGCTCCAAGTAGGACTCATAGTTGGGATGGAGTCACCACTAGGAGGTACTCACCACCAGGAAGTACTCACCGCCAGGAAGTACTCACCGCCAGAAAGGAGCTGGAGCCGAGGGTGTACCATCCACACATGTCAAACACCTGTAGCGGCTTCATGAGTCTGATCAGCTGGTACACCTGTTGGTAAATAAATACACGTGATTTGGTATGATTGACCATGCTTTAATTTCTTATGAATACAGCAACATTACTTTAACTATAAATTCCCGTCAGCATCTTTGAGGACAAAATTACCTATAGTCGCCTAGATTGGGTACGACTTCGCCTCACTTTATCGTACATATTCTGAATACTGTCACTTACTCTCATTAATATTCGTTTTCCCTGCCTTTGAAGGTGCTAAAGAGAACTTCAGCGAAACACCACCTTTAGTGACACGTGACAGGCGCAATACAATTGTAAAGTGAACTTTGGCAAGTTATTTTCTCATCTTCCTTCTTAAGTGATGCAGAATACAAGAAAAATAGCAAAAGATTCGTACTAGAATTGTTCATCTGACATTTAGATAAATTATTCCAGGACGAATCTAGCAGTATGATGGTGGTCGTAATATAGCTTGTTAGACGATTAATAATTGCTGCTGAAGATACATGCCGTCAATCAACACTTGGATAAATAAAGTGACTAATTTCAAGAATCCTTGACTTATGCTTAAATGTCATATCTTTTTTCACAGCAACAAATGCATATTAAATAAATATTTACATTTCAAACCACCACAGTGATGTTTATTTCATTGAACAGTATTTCAGTAGATGAACACTATCGAATATGTGGTCAAAAGTTTCAATTAAAAGTTCTGAGGATAATGTTCTTTACAAATTTTTATGTTTCAGAGCTCTTTAAATTCTAGCGAATGTCAGTTTTGTATTTACCTTAACTAAGTTAATGTAATTATGAGGAGAAACGTTGAGCCGTAAACGACTCTATAAACTTGGATGGGAAATTGAAGACAAGGAGCTGGGATATGAGGACAAGGGGCTGGGATATGAGGACAAGGGGCTGGGATATGAGGACAAGGAGCTGGGATATGAGGACAAGGGGCTGGGATATGAGGACAAGGGCTGGGATATGAGGACAAGGGGCTGGGATATGAGGATAGAGTGAAGGAACAATGCCTAACCAATTCAACCACCGGTTATTGAACATGGTATGTATCCTGTAAGATACGAAGGTTTCGCTGTACCGAATAGTCTGTGCGGATGGGATGGGATAAACGGTACCACATAGTCTATGTGGATACCTTATCCAAAACAGTACTGAGAACGGTTGCTGTTAACAGGCTTGAGATAATATCAACTACACAATTCATTCATAAATATTTCCTCCGTATTTACTCTTATGCATAACATAATGAAGAACATTGGATTTTTGGATAACAGAATTCAAAATGTTATTTTCACCTCTTACAAAAACCATCGGGACATTTCTCCTATGTTATCTTCACGGCCGAAGATCACATTCACTCCAAACATCCACCACTTACGGGCTATTCATACCCGTGCCACCTCTTGAGTGGCTTAATCTTCATCAATCACTCAATCAATCTGTGTTCAACTCACCCGCGTCTTCATCTCGTGGTCCCGGATCTGGCATCTCAAGTCCCTCAGCATCCACACAGCTGTGTTTACCTGTGAGATAATCACAGCTACCTCATCAAATAAGTAACTATCAAAATAAGTTGCCAAGCCATGTAGACTGTCACTCATCAATAAAGTTGACAACGACCTCATCAATACAGTCTGTTTATTAAAACATCGACTCAAAGCTCAATTGAAATTAACAACAAGGGTTACAACATTCTGATATTCAACATTGGTGCTGCATATTAATAACAACATTGGTTGCAACAAACTGATAGCAACAGGGATTGCAACAAGGCTGCACACACATCAATACAACTAGGCTTACCTCATCAACAAAATTCTGGCCCACACTATTGACCTGCCACAGAAGACCATAAATGGACAAGGTGAAGAAGATAGTGCCATCCTTGATCAATATTCCTCTCATTAATTCATACGACAAGACTGTAGCCAAGATGAGAGCGCCCAGTAGCATCACACTGAACGCCGGGAAAAAGAACTCTGTCAGCTTCTCATGGAGCATCTTGATCTGTGTAAGAGGAGGGAAATTAATGAAGTTTTTGGAGACGTTTTTGAAAAGCCCAACCACTTTGACGGTCGGGGATCGGACCTGCAAGAATGAGGCCGTCGTTCCACCAACCAGTCCATGTGGCTGGGTGGATAGGAATATATAGTGGTACCCATAATCTTCCTAATATATGTAGACAGCATAATAATAAACTCCCGATTATTGTGATTTGCATACAGTTGATGAGACGGATCAAGTGTAAACCACTGCAGGATATTCAACAAAATTCAGATATAACCTGACAAATACCCATTTGGATTTAAGAATAATATCTAAAATCCCAGAGAGAATCTTTAGTAAGAAAACCCGCTTCACAAGTAATTAAACTAACCTGATAGACTTGTCTTTCCATGTCCTCCAGAGCTGAGATCACTGCTCCTCCTCTCACGTCTGGCACTGTGATCAAGTCTTCAGCTGCAAGGCGCAGGTGTCGAGAGAGAAGCCTGAAGACCACTTTAAAGAATTCCAATGGCACTATCCAGTAAATCATGATTAACGTAATATATAGAAGTATATAAACCACTTCCATCACGGAGCTCATATCCAAAATAGTTACACAATGGGTTACTAGGGATATTTCAGATATTATAATTGGTAGGGTGAGAAACATTATCCTCCTTCGTTCATCCACTTCGGTCTCATGGACCACTGTAGCGAGGTGTTCCAGAGCATCCTTCAGTTTCCTACTATTGAGTAAAAACAAAAACAGGATCAAGTTTGTAGATATATTCACGGAAATGGCGGAAATGAAAATTACAACGCTCCCTATATCCGGCAATATGAATGGCATAAGTATTTTTCTTACAAATAGACAATTCATTGACGTAAATACAATTTGTACAACTACACCCCAGAGGAAGGTCTTGAGGTTGAACTTGTAAATACAACGAGTCTCCCCAGTCAACTTGAATGGAAAGACTCCAAGCAACTGAAACCCCATCACAAGGGTCTTTCTTGACAACATTATTTTAGGGTCAAATATAGAAAATTGTGATATTCCTTTCTTGGGGGACGAACGTGACTGTTTACAGTCCTTGGGCACCTGAATGTTGGTTAGAGTATGTGGGATGGTTCAGGCCAGATGGCCTCCTGGGTCATCAGAGACTGCAGAGTGTTTTTATTGGCCAGATAGTTTCCTAAATCGTCACAGTATGTAGAGCGCTTGTTACAATCACAAACTGTAGAGTGCTGGTTGTGGCCAGATGGTGAACTAGATCATAACAGACTGTAGAGTGCTCGTTGTGACCAGATGGTGACCTAGATCATCACAGACAGTAGAGTGCTCGTTGTGGCCAGATGGTGTACCAGATCATCACAGACAGTAGAGTGCTCGTTGTGGCCAGATGGTGTACCAGATCATCACAGACAGTAGAGTGCTCGTTGTGACCAGATGGTGTACCAGATCATCGCAGACTAAAGCCCCTTCAGCACACATAGTTCTCTGGCCGCTCCGTCCATCATATTAACTTTATTGATCCAGTTACTTAGGCAAACACTCATTTAACAAAGTACGACTTGTGAAGGTAGAAGTGCTTCATACTACTAATGTCTATGTCATGTTATTGTTCCCTGCAGCCAGTGACTGTGTAGTGTTTTTGTCTAAGATAAATGCCTAACTTTAGTTTTTATGTCAGACAAACGTCTATTTTTAGTTTTGTCTCAGACAAATGTCTATCTTTAGTTTTTGTCTCAGTCAAATGTCTATCTTTAGTTTTTGTCTCAGACAAATGTCTATCATTAGTTTTTGACTCAAACAAATGAATGTCTTTTGTTTTTGTGCCAGAGAAATGTATGTGGTATGTTTTTATTTCAGACATGTCTGTCTTATGTTATGGCTCAAACAATTAGAGTCTTTTTCAGTTATTTGAGTAAATTTTATTCTTATCTAACTTTGTGTGTTTTGAACTCAGATTTAGGAGAGTGACTTGGTCCTCAGTGCGGTTGATTCCTGCAAGGTTCAGAAAGCCGTCTCTCGGTCGTGGAATTGCCATAGATCCTCCATATAATGTTGTTAGTTTCTTGATTATCCTGGTTTCGGTGCTGAGGTGATGTTGATCTGTGAGGATGTCGAGGTGTTGCTCGATGCGGGTGCGGAGACTTTCGTCGATGTTGCTGTTTCTCCATTGGTATGTAGCATGAAGTAGTTGCGTTTTGTTGTCTTTAATTTCATTTTCTGCCTTATGTATCTGATTACGAATCAGATCTTGGAGACATTTTATCGTGAAGGCTTGATTCCTTGCAGCTGGGTCATGCGTTTTAATATTAGTATATTTTGGTAGCAGTCTTTCCTGTAGACATATATTATTAAATATGACCGAAAAAGTAAGATTAATAATTCTAACACGAATTTTCTCTATATTTCTTATGTTTCTTTTCACTGTCGATGGTAATTGAAAAATCAGTTCTCCAAAATTCGACGACATATTCGACCTCGAGACAAAAAAAGGTCACCACCAAGGACACCTTACAAGCAGAACTTATTGCAGAAGGAGGAAAGAATCGAGGCAACTACAGAAGCACCATACTGTCCCGTGAGCTCAAAGCGGCAGCTAAGAGCATTCGTGAGAACAAGGAGATAGTCGTCAGGAGAGGTGACAAGTCGCCAATATACGTCATTCTTAAAAAAGACGAATATCTGGCGAAATTGAACCTCATACTCTCTGACCAAACTAAATTCCAAAGGGTAACGAAGGACACTACAGCCGAATTGAAAACAAAGGTCAACAAATTGATCGAAACTGTGAATGCCAAGAAATTCGGACTCCACCTGCCAAAGGTTATTGGAAAATACAAACCTGGATACACAAATGGAAATGTCAAGACACATACGCCTGGAAACCCACTTCGGCCAGTCATCAGCCAGATACCCACACCTATGACAGACTGGCGAAGCGACTCAACGGCTTGCTGACTCCTTATGTCCCTTGCGCCTTCAGCCTGAAGTCTCCAAAGGAATTTGTTGACTTACTGCGGGGAACACGGGCCACAGGGATAAGAGCCTCATTGGACGTAGAATCAGTGTTTACCAACGTACCTGTGGATGAAACAATCGGGATGATAGCGGACAGAGTGTATCGTGATCCAGCCTGTACTCCTCTTGACATACTAGAAAACATTCTATGGAAACTACTCCAAGCTTGTACTAAAGAGGCACCCTTCTTGAGCACCCTGTTATGCCGGTTGCTGGAAGGCTTCTGTGCTGGCTAGGGTTTGAGTCTCCTGGTGGGAAAGTGTTCTAAAGTTGAATATATATATATATATATATATATATATATATATATATATATATATATATATATATATATATATATATATATATATATTTATATTGGTGTATACTGGCAGCAGGTTTTCTTTTAAACATGTCTCATTGAATATGACCGCATATTCTGTATTTACTATCTTCTGATTTAGGGCTTCTATCCCTCTAACTATTTTCTTAGCATCAGGGCTTAGCTGAAATAGGAGTTCTCCAAAACTCATTTTCGTAATTTCTGGGTGAAGAAAAGATGTGGATTACTATAGAATGTATTACACTTATTTAAACAATTTGCACAACGTTTCGAACCTCCATGGTTCATTCTCAAGTGAGGAAATGTTACAATGTGGTTTGATTATATACCCGCATTGGGTCAGGTGATAAGACAATAAAGGTGAAAACATAGGGGATACATAGGGGATAAATGGGGTGAAACATATGAACATAAGAATAGAGGTAACCGCAGAAGGCCTATTGGCCCATACGAAGCAGCTGGCATCTACATACAAAGATTAATCCAGTGTAATTGGCCTGTTATGTTGAACATTGTCTTCTGTGTTGGCATCGTTATGTTCTGGTCTTGTCCTTACTCTCAATGTGGGAAGAGTAAATAGTTCCGTGATTTGGGTGTTCATGGTAGGTTGTTCTGTTCTTATGTGAATTGCTTCAAGAATTTGTAATCTTCTTGCATCTTGGGTTCTGTCTATTATGCATGTATTCTTGTTCAACATTTCTCTTGTTAGGGTGATGTCATGGGCTTGTCTCATGTGATTCCTAGGGGCACCGGATTGAAGATGGCATGTCAAACGCCTCGTCAGCTTGGTCGACGTCATACCTATGTACTTAGATTGAAGGTTACATCCTTCGTGGGGGCAAGTGTACATGTATACAACGCTTGACTGCTGTAGAGGGTTCTCTGTCGGCTTCGGGCTGTTTTTGATAAGGAGTTCGGAAGTCTTCTTGGTTTTATAGAATATTGTCAGGTTTATGTTTTGGTTAGGAGTAGTGCTTTTTACTCCTTTACGGATTATTTCTCTCATTATTCTTTCCTCTTTTGTATGTTCACTGTGCATGGTTGATTTGTAATATAATTTTATTGGAGGTATTGTGGTTTCTGTTCTAGGTTCTGGATTATACCAACGGTCCAAGTGTCTTCTTATAGCAGCGTTTATTTCCGCGTTGCTATATCCATTGTTCACCAATACCTGAGTTACTCTTTCAAACTCTCTACTCACGTTGCTCCATTCAGAGCAGTGGGTAAGCGCTCGACGAATATAAGCATTGAGAACACTATTTATATATATATATATAGTGATATATTGAGATATATTATATATATATATATATATATATATATATATATATATATATATATATATATATATATATATATTATATATATATATATATATATTCAACTTTAGAACACTTTCCCATTCAACTTTAGAACCCATTTGTACATGGGGAATATATATATTCCCCATGTACAAATGGGTTACAGCGCATGTCTAGAGTATCCCAGAACACTGGTTTAAACCCCCATACTGCTCCAATGATTTTTCCAAAGATAATTAACGCTATTGCGATTATTTCCTGTACAGTTTAATATCTCATTTTAAAACAGTAAAGGTGAAGTATAATCATCGTCCATGAGAATCAAACTAAAATTTAAAAGTGTATTTTTTTTTGGCGGCACTGAAAAACATGGTTCATATGCTCAAAACGGAACAAATATTATTAAAATGGCTTGGATATTATAATTCAAAACGAAGTCAAATGACTTTTTGTCATTATGACCGTGTTTGGTGGACTGTCTATTCGTGAAGCAGTCGTCGCTCTAACGAGTGAACGGGTTTGGCATGCAGGAGCAGATAAAGCTTAGTTTGGCAAGCAGGACCAGATAAAGCTTAGTTTGGCAAGCAGGACCAGATAAAGCTTAGTTTGATATGCAGGAGCAGATAAAGCATAGTTTGCAAGCGTTCTATCTAATGTTTTGGGTGATTTTGTTCACCATCGGCATATAATAAAAATATATGAAACATATTCAGTGAGTATTATTTTATTGGTATAATTATGCGGACATTTCTTTGTGGGCACTATTGCTTTGGCATTATTACCTGTTCATTATTTTATGGGCATTATTATATAAGCATTACTATCTAAGAATTATTATCTTAACGCTATTATTTAGGCATTATTTTCTGGGCATTATTATCAGGTAATCTTATTACCACGGCATTCTGCTCGGGATATTATCATGTGGGCATTATTAAATATATAAATATTTCATATTTTCTGAAGATTTATACAACAAACGAATTATACTTAATCTATGTGATTTTGAGTACAATCATAGGTGAGGGGTTTGAGAAATCTACAATCACAGGTTTGTGGGGTTGTAGGCATTGTCCACACACACACACAGGTGTGGCGCTGGAACTTGTTAGAGTTGAGGTCAACACTAAAACATTCATAGATGGCGTCGTTTTGGTCTTCCAACTTATGTTACTGAATAAGAACCTACAGTTGCATCACTAGGAAGGTCACCATGGTTTACACTGTAGGATCTGATCCCACCTGCAACAAGATCACCAGGTAGGTCACCACCATGCTCACACACTGAGGAAAGACAGTATATTGATATTAATAGAATTAATAGCATGCTATTAGTAAATATTTATTTTACAAAGATTTGCAAAAATGTATTCAAATTATACTAGCATTAACAAATATAACTCAATCCACACATTTGAAATGAAAGTGGCGACGTTTCGATCCTTCTTGGATCCTTCTCTAGTCGAAAATGAGAAATAAAAAGAAAACAGAGGCATCTGATTCAAACAAATAGATCTGTCATCAACGTAGCAGCGTCACTGTTCATGCTGCTACGTCTTATCAAACACTAACCCAAATTACTATAGCTAATTTTGGGGAGTAAACTGCATTTGTTAGTTTCTAGGCCTACAGTGACCAAGAAATAAACCTCTTGACAGTTTTGTAGCAATGCAAGATTGCTTAAAATCCATTACAGACACCAGTTTTTCTTCTTAGTCATTGTATTACAAGATGATTGAATTGTTGCAGAGATTGCATAAACAATTGCATAACAACTCTTGCTTAAACAAAGGTTCATAATTTTGCTAATATTGAATAAAACCAACACTGGACTTTTCCTATTTAACAAAATTACGTAAAGTTCTTATTAATGTTCTCTCTTAACTAATATTATCTTTTCAATTTCAATTAGGAGGAATTTTGTAATTACAAATTCCACAAATTATTTTGTAATGTTTACATAAAAGTTTAGACTGTAGAGTGTCTCAAAAAGTATAACTATTTTTTAATTTATATACTTAGTACGCTATAATAATTATTTGTGGTTATAAAACAAGTTCTAAACTCAGTGTATAATTGTAATGAGCAAGGATTGGTTCGTGACTCAAGTTCAGGTTCACTTGTTCACCAGTTATTAAATTGTTGTTATACCAATTAGTGTTGTGACCTCTGTAAGCGGTGTTTGTTGAACATAATCAATATATTATAAAAAATGCCTTTAGTCGTGTCCGGATTATACATGCAATATATATGTATATATTTTGTATAGAATGGTCGTCTTCCACGGATACGTTTTGTATAAAATGAATAAATATGCAAACAAGAAAAATACGTTCAACTTATACAAAGTATATATTTTTTCATAATATATTCTTGTATACCAACTCTAGCTATACAGAATATGTGCTTAGTTGGAGTATATCAACTTTTAGTACACTGAAGAGACTCTGAGCTAGGAGGAACTCGTCGCAATAATAGACTCAATACCAGAAGGGGCTCACAGGCAGGAGGTACTCACCGCCAGGAGGTACTCACCGCCAGGAGGTACTCACCGCCAGGAGGTACTCACCGCCAGGAGGTACTCACCACCAGGAGGTACTCACCGCCAGGAAGGAGCTGGAGCCGAGGGTGTACCATCCACACATGTCAAACACCTGTAGTGGCTTCAGGAGGGTCACCAGCTGATTCACCTGTTGGTAAACAAAACACGTGTTTCGAAGGTTTTGTCAAGTATTTGGTTTCTTAGCACAATTGTCAATGAACAAAAGAACTTATTCTGATTATAATTTCTTCTCGATAATTAATCTTACAACTAATTAATCATTAATTATACTGTATTTTTGAGTCATAAATTAAGTAGCATTGTTAATATTGAATAATAATAATAACTTTAATTCTGATTAAACTTGTATCATTAAAATATCAGCCTTACTGATAATGCTGTAATGTCTCCATTAAACAACTGACCTTGGAGTTTATATCCTGTTGCCGGATCCTACAGTTCAGAGTCTTCAATATTCCCACAACAATGTTTATCTGTGAAATAAATATAGTTTCATGATTACTGATGATTGAAATTAAATAAAAGCAATAATGATAATACAGTAAATATTATTAGCAAAACCATTAATGATAGTAATACATACAGAAATCCCAATAACGTGATATTTCAAATGAACAAATCCACAATAACCTTGGTGAGGGCTCGAACCTATGCTCTGGATATTCCCAGACCAGAGAGCGTCTGGGAACAACCAGCACAAAGCTTCGAACCATGATCAAAGCCATTGTGGATTTCTTCAAATAATGATAATATAATTTGCTTCTGGAAAACTTTTAAATTGATGTATAATAAACAGGGCTCACCTCATTAACAAACTTTTGTCCTACGTCGTTGATCTGCCACAGAAGGACGTAGCTGAAGGCCAGCAGGAGTACTGTCCCGCCCCCCATCAGGAGGCCGTGCAATATTGCATAGGAGGAAGCTGTGGCCGTGATCAGAATGTTGAGGAGAAAAACGGTGACTCCTTCAAAGAAGTAAAGAGTCACTTTCTCTCTGATCACCTCCACCTGTTGAGTTACACAGGACTGCAATGATCGATAACTCCCCCTGGTGAGTTACACAGGAGTACAATCATGAAAAATACCAGTCCACATGATGAAATATACAAGATTGCATGAATTTATTTTACCCGGTGAATTAACATAGGAATGCAATGACTTACAATTCCACCTAGTGAAATTTACAGGATTGTATGATCGTTAACTTTTCCCGGTGAATTACACAAGACTAAAATGGTCGATAAATCCACCTGGTGAATTACACTGGACTGTAAACAGGTTTTGATGATCATAAACTAACATTTTCACAACTTTGGGGTTAAATATTGCATTTACTTTCTATAATATTAAATGAAAGAATTCTGATGACTTTGCCAAATTCGAAACTCAACACTAGTTGAGATAATATTTTAAATAATGCCTCTCATCACTTCTTTCTCTCCATCTTACCCCAGCACCTCTTGTCCTCATATCCCAGATCCTTGTTCTCATATCCCAGCTCCTAGTCCTCCTATCCCAGCTCCCAGCTCCTGTCCTCCTATCCTAGATCATTGTCCTCATATCCCAGATCATGTCCTCATATCCCAGATCCTTATCCGTACTATATAGCCGTAATAACTAAGTGTTTTTCCTTGATAATTACCTTACTTTATTAAGGGCTAAGGAGCATTGTAATTGTCTTCGTAAAATATGATAGAATCCCAACCCAATTCCACCTCTTTTAAGTGTTATTGCAGTTTTAATTGTAATTTGCAAGGCTGTTCGTCACTGTTCGTCAACACTTGACTTTTGCTCGTGGAAATAGTTTAAAACTCTACATTTGAATGTCATTTTGTTTTACTGTATTCTAATTTTAATAAACTTCATTAATGCTTAATGTCAATATAATTAATGCTTATAACGGTGAATATCAATACTGGTGAGTATCAAAACGCCGAATACCACTAATGGTGAACATGAGTAATGGTGAATAACAGTAATGCTGAATGTCAGTAATCTTATACAGTAACTCACCTGTCGAATCTTACGTTCCAAGTCATCGAGGCGCGATGCCACCTCCTGGAAGTTAGTTACTCTTGGGAAATTGTCGTTGAGGACTTGAAGGGTCGTGTCTTCTGACAGAGAGCTGGTCGTTTCGACCGAGGCCTTCACAATGTCTTCAGCGGCCTGAAGCAGGTGATGAGAGAGCAGTCTAAACGCCGTCTTGAAGAGCTCAACTAGTACAATCCAGGAAATGGAAGTTAACAAGGCATAGAAAATTCCAAGCAACCTCTCAGGAATATTCGTAAATATCTGATTACTCGAGGTATATATAATGTAATATATTTCTAGTATTACTGTATTGATAATAAATAAAACAGTCAACCGTTTAGTAGATTCCTTCGTCTTAAGAACCTGAACAACAACTGGCAAAATTTGTGCTAATTTTCTGCTGTTCACCGATAAGAAGAACAGACACAATGTCATTCCCACATACTCAGCAATTAGAGCAAATGTAAATGCTACGCTTCCTATTTCTGTAGTCATCAGAGGGAGGACTGCTCGCTTAATGAATAAGAGCGACATTGAAGCAATCATCACCTGTACAGAAACGCCCCAAAGGCAGAGCTTCAGGCTGAATGTGGGTTTGGAGTGAGGATTATTCTTGGAAAAAGAGTATGGGAATATTCCAAGCACTTGAAGACCAATCACCAATAGACGAAGAGGAGGCACGTCAGCCAATATTCCTTGAGCCATATCTGCACACGTGTGTGTGAGGTACGTGGCCACTGCTGTGGGGTCCGTGGCCACTGCTGTGAGGTCCGTGGCCACTGCTGTGGCGTCCAAGGTCTTGTAGGCTTCTGATGAACCCAAGAGACCACGAAACAAGGGTAAGCATGTCATGTTCTCTGATGATTATGTACTTTGCCAAAGAGCGAGTTGATGGGTTATCGAACGCTGAATGTAACAGGTAAACACTCTCCTTCCGTGAAAACATCTTGGTACATACTTATAATAACAACTGAACGTTTATAAATATGTTTGCTTAAAAAGTTCCTTACGGAATCCCACTACGGATGGCGAAAATTTTCATGGACTTTTTCTTCAGATTAGGTCCATACTAATGAATTATCTGTAAGAAAGAACATGAATAGAGGAGTAGATTACGACATGATACCTTTGTGGTGTTCTAAAGTAGGATTAAATTCTCAGTTGGATACCAGTTTGGTACGTCTGAGATCCTTCCCTATTATGGGCACCAATAGGGTGGTTGGAAGGTAAACAATCGCGTTCTTTTAAGACCAGAGATCGAGCTTCTGATGACCCATATTAAATATCTGCAGGATTAACAAAAATGGAAATTCCTAAAGAATGTAATGGCATCGTCTCTATAGAGTTCAGGGTTAGTCGATACGGCAGGTGTCTGGGAATCACCAGAACGCAGATTCAAATCCAAAACTCTCCTCAAAATGATTTTCATTGATATATCACGCCATTGTGATTTCATTGCGAATATCAGTAACACTGTAAATCGGTAATATTGAGTATCAGTAATATTGAATATCAATAATGCTGAGAATCAGTAATGCTGAGTATCAAAACGCCGAACATCACTAATGGTGAACATGAGTAATGGTGAATAACAGTAATGCTGAATGACAGCAATCTTACACAGTAACTCACCTGTCGAATCTTACGTTCCAAGTCATCGAGGCGCCACGCCACCATACGATGTCAGTTACTGGTGAGAAACTGTTGTCGAGGACCTGAAGTGTCACGTCTCCTGACGGAGAGCTGGCCGTTCCGGCCGAGGGCTTCACAATGTCTTCCGCGGCCTGACGCAGGTGACAAGAGCAGACCTAGACACCATCATGAAGAGCTCAAGGGGGATAATCCAGCCAAAGGAAGCCAACAGGATATACACAATTCCAAGGACGATCTCAGGGATATTCGTAAATATTTGATTACACAAGGTGTATATACCGGAATATATTTCAAGTATTAACGTATTGATAATAATAATAGCAGTCAACCGCTTGGTTGATTCCTTCGTCTCAAGCACATGAATGACAACTGGCAAGACTTGCGCTAATTTCAGCTGTTGACCGAGTGAAAGAGAAGCCACAATGTCATTGTCACAAACACGGAAATTTGAGCAAAGGTAAAGGCGACGCTTCCTATTTCTGAAGTCATCAGAGGGAGAATTCCTTGCTTAATGAAGAAGAGCGACATTGAATCAATCATCACCTGTACAGAAACGCCCCAAAGGCAGAGCTTCAGGCTGAATGTCGGTTTGGAGTGAGGATTATTCTTGGAAAAAGAATATGGGAATATTCCAAGCACTTGAAGACCAATCACCAGTAGACGAAGAGGAGGCACGTCAGCCAACATCCTTTCAGCCATCTTTGGACACTTGTCTGTGAGGTACGAGGCAAGTGGTGTGAGGTACGAGGCCACTGGTGTGAGGTACGAGGCCACTGGTGTGATGTACCTGGCTACTGGTGTGAGGTACGAGGCCACTGGTGTGAGGTACCTGGCTACTGGTGTGAGGTACGAGGCCAGTGGTGTGAGGTACCTGGCTACTGGTGTGAGGTGCGTAAGGCCACATGGCATATACAGGGCCGCCTATGTGAGGTACGTCATCATTGGTACGAGGTACGATACTCTACTGGTGTGAGGTACGATACACTACTGGTGTGATATACTCGTCCAACTGGGTCCTCCAGCCGTCTGCCGTGAACAACAGCCCCCCAATACACACAAGTGAACTCTAGTCGCGTCGTTCGACAATTACGTTATTAACCAAATGAAAGAGTTGATTGATTATCGAGCGCTCTGTGCCGCATATAACGAGCAAACACTTTCCTCTTGCGAAAACATCATGGTTTCTACTGACGATGAGCGTCTTAGTCAAATACGGTTGACTGAAAGGTTCATTTCGGCATCCTTTTAAGGTTGACGAACATTTTCATGCATGTATTTGATCAGATTAGGTCCACAATATGAATTATCTGGAAGAAAGGGCATGAACGAGGGAGTGGACTACCGACAAATACCTCAGGGGGTGTTCCTGGGGTAGATTTCAAGTCTCAGTTGACCGTCCGTTAGGTACTTGTGTCTCTAGAGTGGAATACTGTTGCAGAATGACAACCAGTTTCAAAGCTGGAAAAATTCTGGCCTGAAGAGCGTACAGAGAACCTTTACTGCTAGAATTCACTCAGTAAAATATCTTAACTATTGGGACCTACTAAAGAACCTAAATCTGTATTCTCTTGAGCGCAGGCGGGAGAGATACATAATAATTTACACGTGGAAAATAGTAGAGGGGTTGATCCCAAACCTGAACACAGAAATAACACCACATGAAACCATAAGGTATGGCAGGATGTGCAAAATACCCCGTTGAAAAGCAGAGGTGTAATAGGTAACTTGAGAGAGAACTCAATCAACATAGCCCGAGACTGTTCAACACGCTTCCACTACACATAAGGGACATAACTGGCCGAACCCTCACAGTGTTTAAGAGAAAACTTGATAAGCACCTCCAAAGGATACTTGATCAACCAGGCTGTGACTCATACGGCAAGCTGCCGTGTAAAAAAAACGGTTTACACACGACTTACAACTGACGTTCGAAAATTTTGGGAACAAAGTGCTTTACTGACGAATTTTGTTCGAATCACAACGCTGTAAATGCTTCACCCACGTACTACAAATACAAATAATCGCCAACAGAACCTAAACACCTAATCAAACCTAACCAATGCCTATATATGCACAATATGCTATTAGAATATATATTGATATTTTAGAAAATTCCTGTTTTGAATGAACAGCATGTTAAAATTTATGAATGCATCCGTGGGGTCGACTGCTGGATGTAATGGATTTGAGTCGAGTACGGGTTGAGATATAAGCTTCAAGTATTACAGTGATTGTAATTACGTCTAAATAATTGTAATTGCGATAATATATCTTCAATATACCGTATTTGACAGCGAATATGACGCATCGCTATAATGCAACACCTAGTTTCAATGTTGCAATTTACGTGCAAGAGCGGGGTAATAAAGCAGCTTTTCTTTAAAATCGCATTCAAGATATGCATAATAAAACACATTAAAACATCTCAAATATTTACAAAATATCTATGTAAAAAAAGATGCAGATGCCGACAAATACGCTGTTTATGAACGTATGACGCACAGACGCCACCCAACCCACACATCTTGAAATAAAGACGTGTGGGTTCCTATACATACTTTCCCCCTGTACAAATGGGTTAAGGCGCGTGTCTGGGGTGTGCTAGAACGCTGGTTCGAACCCCCATTCTGCTCCATTGATTTTCGCAAAGATATTTAACGCTATTGCGATTATTTCCGGTACAGTTTAATATCTCATCTTTAAAAAGTAAAGGTGAAATAAAATTATCGTTCATGAGAATCACACTAAAATTTATATGTGCATTCTTGTTGGCGACGCTGAAAAACACGGTTCACATACTCGAAACAACAAATATTATTAAACTGGATTGGATATTATAATTCAAAACACATATTTCGAAGAGTTGCAAAGTGCAGATCAAGCAACTTTTTTATAATTATGACCAAGTTTGGTGGACTGTCTATTCCTAGAGCAGTGTCGTTCTAACGAGTTAACGGGTTTGATAAGCAAGCTCAGATAAAGCTTAGTTTGACAAGCAGGACGAGAAGTTTAGTTTGGCAAGCAAGACCAGGTAAAGCTTAGTTAGGCAAGCAAGACCAGGTAAAGCTTAGTTTGGCATGCAGGAGCAGATAAAGTTTAGCTTAACATGCAAGGGCTGGTAAAGTTTAGTTTACAGACTTTCTGTCTAATGTTTTTGGTGATTTTGTTCACCTTCAGCATATAATATTATGTGAAGTATATTTATTGGGTATTATTTTATTGGTATAATTATGCGGACATTTCTCTGTGGGCACTATTGCCTTGGCATTATTACTTGGTCATTATTTTATGGACATTATTATCTAAGCATTATTATCTGAGCACTATTATATGGGCATTATTTTCTGGGCATTATTAACAAGACATTATTACCAGATAATCTTATTGCTTGGGCATTCTGCTGTGAATTTTATCAAGTGGGCATAATTAAATATAAAAATAAATCATATTTTTGAAGATTTATACATAAAACCTATTATATTTAAACTGTGGTTTTTGGGGGTACAATCACTGGAGAGGGGCTGGGAGGTGTCAACAATCACAAGTGTGGGGCTAGAAGCATTGTCTACACACACACAGGTGTGGGCTGGAACTTGTCACAACACAACACAGTGTGGCGCTGGAACTTGTACGAGTTGAGGTCAACACTAAAACATTCATATGACGTCGTTTGGTTTTCCATCCTGTGTTACTGATAAGACCTACAGTTGCTCACTAGAGGTCACCATGGTTTACACTGTAGGAACTGATNTGGTGGTCGACGCCCTGCGGCTCCCAGAGTGCGGGTGGGGGACGGCCTGCTGCTCCCAAGGTGCATCACAAACTGAAGACTCGCATGCAGGATATCTTGATATGTTGACCAGAAACTCCCTTATACGATCAATGTTTACTCAATTGATCTTTGAAAATGTCAACACCTAGACGCCTCCATATTGAGTGGTAGATGCATTATATTTCTGACATTGACGGGCAAAGTGAGCAAATAAAATTTAAAAAAAAAATTATTATATCATAGCCGCATATTATTAATATTTACCACCGTGAACAATTATTGCATTTGCAATACTAGCTTAAGCGAGCAGAATACTCCGGGGCTAAGAATTAAGGGGGAATCTTGAGACCCAGAAGGTTGTGAAGTTAGAGAGAGTCAGGAAAGAATGTGAAGAGGAAACCAATGTTGACGTCCAGGCTCTTGCTGACCTTCTCCTGCCTCAACCTGCACAAGATATTGACTGTTCCATCACCTCGTGTTGTACACACCCTGCCAACCCACCATGACATGTGACAGTCACAATCACCACACCCCGTTACAAGAACAATCACCACACTGTACTAAAAGAATAATCATCGCAATGTGTACTGCTAGAACAATCGCCACACTGCTTATTACAAGAGCAATCACCCACAATGCATACTACAAGAACAATCACCACACTGTGTACTAAAAGAACAATCACCACACTGAACTACAAGAACAATCACCACACTGTATACTAAACAATCAATCACTGAACACACAAAACGTGTGCGTTTGACGAGAAGAGTTGGAGAAAATCAACCGGACCATTAGCAGGAGAGCATGGGGGGGCAATAGTTAAAACCTTGTTGACCAGACCACACACTAGAAGGTGAAGGGGACGACGACGTTTCGGTCCGTCTGGACCATTCTCAAGTCGATTGTAACGACGTTACAATCGACTTGAATCCGGTGGTATGAACAAGTGGGTGGTACGTAACACATCCAAAGATTATCAGGTGTAGTGGGCGGGAGATGTTGAGCAGTGTCTTCTGCCAACATAGAAGATGCAAATATAGAAAACTCTACAGTTGATTAATCTTTGTATGTGTTTCGTACTCTATTTTGCCTTATTCTTCACATTTACGCCTTACTCTTCTCTTCTTTATGCCTTATTCTTGATTCATTTGTATAGACCTTTAAAACCATTGTTCGATCCATTTGTTGACACTGACCCCCGAATGGTATAAATCTAATATGCCCTGTACTTTCCCATCACTTAAGAATGAACCATGTAGGTTCGAAACGTTGTGTAATATATAATGAGTGTTTACATTCTACAGTTATTATTTATTTTTCTTCACTTCGAACGAAAATTACTTTTGGAGAACTCCTCTTCAATTAAACCCAAATGCAAGAGCACTAGTCAGAGGAATGTGGGACCCATAGCCTCGGAGAAGAAAATAAAGAGTATTCACAGAAGATCTGTGGATTCTCACTGAACACTTTAATTTTCTTCTGCTACCACCCCCATTATTTTTGTATACACATACACACACACACACACACACACAAATATTATATATATATATATATATATATATATATATATATATATATATATATATATATATGTATATATATATATATTATATATATATATATTATATATATATATATATATATATTATAGGCTTCTGTGCTGGCTAGGGTTCGAGTCTCCTGGTGGAAAGTGTTCTAAAGTTATATTATATATAATATATATATATTATATATATATATATTATATTGTGTGTGTGTGTGTGGTGTGTGTGTGTGTGGGTGTGTGTGTGTGTGTGTGTGGGTGTGTGTGTGTGTGTGTGTGTGTGTGGGTGTGTGTGTGTGTGTGTGTGTATACAAAATAATGGGTGTGGTAGCAGAAGACCAAATATTAAGTGTTCAGTAAAAGTAAAGTTACATATATATATATATATTTTATATATATATATATATATATATATATAATATATATATATATATATATATATATATAACTTTAGAACACTTCCCACCAGGAGACTCGACCCTAGCCAGCACAGAAGCCTTCCAGCAACTGGCATAACAGGTAACGCCTTAAAACCACTGCACCACGCTCAGACCCTTAAAAGAGATGGTAATTTCGGGGTATTTCAACACTCCAAAGGCCCACCACCTCCAAGAGCACTAGAGCAAGTGAGGGGTCAAATTTACGTTTTTTCATCAAGTCCCTGTTGAATATGGGAAGACACTGTGTCTATGCTTAATGCCCAACTTGCCTAAACACGCAAGAGTAGTTATTCAACTTTAGAACAATTTCCCACCAGGAGACTCGAACCCTAGCCAGCACAGAAGCCTTCCAGCAACTGGCGTAACGGTAATGCCTTAACCCACTGCACCACGCTCAGACCCTTAAAGAGATGGTAATTTCGGGTATAAAGATATATATATATATATATATATATATATATATATATATATATATATATATATATATATATATATATATATATATAAATGACTAACCTGATGAATCTTATTTTCCATACATTCAAGACACTTGATATGGTTGTTTTGATTTCTTCAGGAGTGAAGACTTTCATTGAGTGTGGGAATACTCCTCTTTGTGATAAGACACCGCATTTATGGACACCTTCACTGTTTTTCTGTAGTAAGTCGTAAGTGTCTTGAGAGCAGATTAAATACCAATGTGTTCAGTTTTAATGGTACAATCCAAGCGAGTAATTAAGTATCAAGTATCAAAATTGTCATATTAGCAACTTCAAAGGCTGAATTCATATGAAAATTGTATATGCATGAAATAAGCATAGTTATCTGCATTACAATGAATACGATTCCAATTATTAAAGGCTTTTCCTCAAATCGCTCACTCTCGTTGAGTATTGTTGAAAGTTTTTCAAAAAATTCTACAAGTTTCTTGCTGTTTCCCCGAAGGAAAAGCATAAAGATACTTTCTGTCACATTAAATAACGACATGGACGCAACAAAAATCATATTCTTTGTTTCAGAAAGATCGTACATATTAATAAATATCTTACAAAACAAGCAGCCTGTGCAAAACATCAGTGTTTGCGTGAAGACTCCCCAGAGGAAGAGCTTAAGGCTGAACTTGTAGGAACAGCGAGTCTGGTTCTGGGACACTGTGTATGGAAATATTCCAAGTACCTGGAAACCGATCACCAGTACACGCCAAGGCCACGACCCAGCGCCGACTGTTGCTTGTGGCGACATATTTCTTGTGCATATACTAGGAAATATATTGTAGTACAGTTTTTCTCTAAAGGACCATGAAATTATGCTTATGAACAATACATTCCAGTTATAATAACTACTCTTTAATCTACGTTTTCATGGGATGCCGGCCTGCTCTTCCCAGAGTGTGGTGGACGAATTGCTCTTCTCAGTGTGGTGGATAACCTGCTCTTCGAAGAGTATGATGGACGGCCTGCGCCTCTCAGAGTGCGGAGGACGACCTGCTCCTTCACGAATGCGTGTGGTGGACGACCTGCTCCTCCCAGAGTGTGGTGGACGGCCTGCTCGTTCCAGAGTTCGTGTGGTGGACGGCCACCTGCTCTGAGAGTGGATCATAAACTGAAGACTTCGATACAAGATAATGTTTACTGGCTTCTTGTGCCGACCTGAGACTTTGTTATCTGAAGGACGTTTATTCAATTGATCTTCGAAAATGTAAACATTTGCGAGTCTCCAGTATTATATTGCATCCATTATATTACTGACAGTGACAACCAAGTGTTCTCATCAAATTATTGATATTTACTACGTGTACATGTCTTGCGAGAACATTAAATACCACCTTGTAAAGTTGTAATGGCACTATCCGATGGAGTGAATAAGGAAGCAAAAACAATGTGATGTAAGCCACTTTAGTATATGAGTTCATTTGAAAAGTATATATACCTGAGATAAACATTGGTATTTCAGTTACAAAATATATAATATATGTTAATAAAAGGCTTCCAATCAAATCGCTCTCTCTCTTTAACTATTGTTGAAACTTCTTCTAAAACTTCAACAAGTTTCTCTCTGTTTGCCCAGAGAAAGAGCATGAAGATAGCTGCTGACACATTAACAGTTGACATTCACTCAACACAAATCATTTTTCTGTGTTTTGGATAGATCCAAAGCTATAAACAATGTTTTACTGAACAAACAGCCTGTGGAAGGCTAAACTTGTAGGAGCCGCGAGTCTGGTTCTGGGACACTGTATATGGAAATTATCCAAGTACCTGAAGACTGATCACCAGTACGCGCTAAGGCTACGACCCAGCGCCGGCTGTTGGTTTGCTTGTCGCTACATATTTATTATGTACTAGCTGTACCCGGCCACGCGTTGCCGAGCCACAGTAACCCTCCCTTGTACCCCCCCATTATTCCCACCATTTCCCTCCTCCCCCGTCCTTCGTCCTCCCAACCATTCCCCACTCTCCGTCCCCTCGTCCTCCCCACCATCCCCACTCCCCTTTCCTCATGTTCTCCCGGCATTTTCCACTGCCCCGTCCCTCGTACCCCCACCATCTCCCATTCCCTCGTCCCCTCGTCCACCCCACTTCTACCACCGCCCCTGTCCTCTCGTTCTTTCCCTCCTATCTCCTACTCCCGTCCCCTCGATCTCCTCACCATTCTCCCACTCCCGCGTCTGATGCTTTCCAAAATCATCTGATGTTCCCATCAGAAAATTGGGAACTTCAAATGATCTGATGCCACTATCACTGAAATATAAGAAAAACAGTTAAACAAATGAAATGAAAAAATGAAAAATAAAGTAAAAATAAACTATTCTCACAAAATGAACAGTATGGTAAACAACACAGCTCAATTCCAATGCAATGTCACACAAAATAATTAAATCAAAATGAAAATAAATTGAAATCTATGAAAATTCAATTTATGAATGCAATCGGAAACATTGAAATGGAATCATAATATATATAGTATAACGTGTGTTGCTATTACGTGCAACAGATGGCGTTTTTTTTAATGTTTTTTACCTGACACAAGTGTGGCCTCTATATAGTAGGTATATAAAAACATGCGCATATTCGAATGGAACATTGTGTCAAAATATCAAAGACATTGGTAAAGAGGTTTCAACGATTTCCCTCAAATGTAAAACACATTAAAAACACAGTTTAAAAAAAATCCATATCACAGATGGACATCTAAATAGCATTTATAGAAAACCCTGTTCGGATGCGAATGGAACGTTTTGTGAAAATTTCAAAGCAATCGGTGAAGAACTTTCGGAGATTAGCGATTTTGAGCTAACGAACATTTTTATTTTTATTTATATAGATAAATCAGGACCTACCTGACAGATTTTATACTCCATATCATTCAAGACTCGAAAAAAACATATTTTGCTTTCATCAGGACCGAAGACTTTTCTGGGGTGGGAAACTTCGTCTCTTGAGAGTGGCGACAGCTCACTGAATGACAGCTTCATATTTTCTGCAGTATGCCGTAGGTGACTTGAGAGGAGACCAAATATCAACACATAAATTTCTAGAGGGACAGTCCAAGCGAGTAAATTAAGGCTTGCATAGAATGTTATGTGAACCACTTCAATGATTGCATTCCTTTTCAAAATGTATACACTAGAAATAACTACATGTACTCCAGTTACCATAGACATGACAAACATAATCACAGGCTTTCGTTCACTTCTTTCACTTGTGTTGAGCATCGTCGAAATTTCCTCCAAAACAGCTACAAGTTTCTTGCTGTTGATCCATAGAAAAAGCATAAGGATTGTCACAGACAAACTAATTGACATTTGCGAATTAAAAATATTTCGCTCCCTGTATTGTATGAATTCGTGAAACAGACATTAAATTATCATATAAACAGTTAGAGGCAAAAATAAAGGTTTGCGTGAAGACTCCCCGAGGAAGAGCTTAAGGCTGAACTTGTAGGAGCAGCGAGTCTGGTTCTGGGACACTGTGTATGGAAATATTCCAAGTACCGGAGACCGATCACCAGTAAACGCCAAGGCCACGACCCAGCGCCGCTGGTGCTTGTGGCGACATATTTCTTGCGCATATAATGTTCTTTTCTTCAACTCTTTGTACCTTACAATATTATCGTTATATATAGTTGTGGATTCTCCAGTGGATTTCAGTTGCAATATTAACCAGGTAGTATGATTAAGCGCGAGTCGTGGCTTGCTTGCTGCTCTCAGAGTGAATCTGGTCGACGTCTTGCTGCTCTCAGAGTTTGTCACAAACTGAATTTCAGGACTCGAAATCAAGAAAATATTTACTGGGTTCAGTCCCGACTGTATGATGGACGTTGTGTATGCTCAATTGATTGTCTAATGAGCAAACATCCGCAAGCTTCTATCATGATATTACAGCCATTATATCACTGACAGTGACGAGCTAAGTGATTTGACTAAATGAAAGAAAATATATATCACTTATCGAATAATATTATTAATGATGTATTGTATTGTATTGTATTGTATTGCTCTGTATTGCTGACGACTGTCATCCATTTACATCGTTCAAGAAGACTTTGAACATTTTAGTCCTCAAAGAAATCGGATAAATGAGAAGTTTGATTGAGTATCACTTCCTGTGAATGTAAATTTCGTTATAAATTGCAACATTTGTCTTGGTGTCAGGAATCTTGTTTTATCTCCAACATCGACTTCAAGCTTCCTCGATATTGGTGTCACCTTCAGGAAATATGAAGGCATTCATCACCACCGTTTTCCTGAAGCCATAACACCAGGAAAATATCTTAACTGTTATTGACTTCTATAAACGCGGTGAAACATGCATTTCTCAACCTTGAAAAACTCGTTTTCCTAGAAATATTTCAACGTGAAATTTGAAAGCACAGAAAATTATCATCAATTAAGAACTCTAACATCAATGACAATGTTAACAGCTGCTACTCCTTGTATTATAAGAACCATCGCCACAATGTGTACATTAAGTACAATCATTATAAACTGTAGTGTACTATAAAATTACCTCGATAATATATATAATATATATATATATAATATATATATATATAATATATATATATATATATATAATATATATACATATTGTGACGGTAAAGTAGTGGAGTATGGTGTTCGGCAGTCTTCCACTGGCAGATGTCAAAGCCAGGTCACATATACAAAACAAAAAGTAAAAAAAAAAGGAAAAAAGAATGACTGCTTGTTTGGTAATCTGTGGTAAGGTAAGGGAAGAGACACAAAACACAATAATAACAATGACATTTATAAATCTAGAAAAACAAAGTAAAATAAAGACAATTCCTTGGCTGAATAACGCGACTGTATAACAAATGAACAAGAAATAACATAAAAGTAAATTACGTTAACCGGAGGGCAATATGGAACACAAGGGAAATATACAATAAACAATATATAATAATAATGGTGCTGGGAATATATGCGCTAGCTATAAGCCTCTATTTGATCACGCGAGGTGAGTCAACTAGGTGTTCATAGCATGAGAGCACTAGATATTCTAATGATGGTGCGGCCAGCTGACCCCGACGTTGACTTGGCTTGGAACGTGGTTGGAGAAGGACTGAAGGTGGTGAGTTCTCGAACAGCCAATGAGAATGCAAGAAGACTGGTAGCAGGTAGTTTGGCTAGGAGTAGCAGTTGTGGGTCAGTGCGACGGCCAGGTGTGCAGGAATGGGAGCAAGGGGGAGTTGCAGGTGCGTGTGGCTGTCTTGATATATACGTTTGAGCTGCTGTAAAACGTATCTTGAATATTGTGTAGACAACATTGTGTAGACAACAACATCTCTTTCCAGGCGATCAACGATGCATAAGCAACAGAGCTCTATCAAGGAACATATAATCTCTTCCCACAACCAAACCATCACCAGAGAAATCTTAACAAACAACACAGAAATCATTGATAGATACAGCGACAGCAGGCGGCTTGACATCTGCGAGGCACTACACATCAAGAAGTCAACACCAGCAATCAACAGCCAATTAATGCACAACTATATTCTACCCACTTCAAGACTCTGCTCCAATATAGAAACATCAAGAAATATGGGCCAATAGGCCTTCTGCAGTTCTATTGGTACCCAACTTCTACTTCTACAAATCTATACCCCGTTTTCCATGTTCTGTGTTTCACCCCACTATTGTATTACATCACCTCACCCAAATGCAGGTATAAGAGCCAATGTTTGTTTCATAAAGCATAAGTTGTGTGTAGATAAACTAAAGTCTTTGAAAATGTAATAAGTTTTACGAAACGCGCTCAAGTGTAACGTCAGACTAGAAATAAAATGAATTTTGGAGAATTGATTTTCATTTACCGTCACCAGTAAAAAGATACATAAGGAAAATAGAGAAAATTCGTGTTAGAATTATTAATCTTACTTTTTCGGTCATATTTAATAATATATGTCTACAGGAAAGACTGCTACCAAATATACTAATATACTATATATATATATATATATATATATATATATATATATATATATATATATATATATATATATGTCGTACCTAATAGCCAGAACGCACTTCTCAGCCTACTATGCAAGGCCCGATTTGCCTAATAAGCCAAGTTTTCATGAATTAATGTTTTTTCGACAACCTAACCTACCTAACCTAACCTAACCTAACTTTTTCGGCTACCTAACGTAACCTAACCTATAAAGATAGGTTAGGTTAGGTTAGGTAGGGTTGGTTAGGTTCGGTCATATATCTACGTTAATTTTACCTACAATAAAATAAAATTGACCTCATACATAATGAAATGGGTAGCTTTATCATTTCATAAGAAAAAATTTAGAGAAAATATATTAATTCAGGAAAACTTGGCTTATTAGGCAAATCGGGCCTTGCATAGTAGGCTGAGAAGTGCGTTCTGGCTACTAGGTACGACTATATATATATATATATATATATATATATATATATATATATATATATATATATATATATATATATATATATATAATATAAATTACTAACCTGGCGAATCTTATACTCCATATCATTCAGGACAAGTGATATGGTTGATCTGCTTTCTTCAGGAATGAAGACTCTCCTTGAGTGTAACAATACATTTCTTGGTAATGAAGACAGCGCATTGACTGACACCTTCACGGTATTTTCTGTAGTAAGGCGTAGGTTTCTTGAGAGCAGATTAAATAATAACTTGTAAAGTAGTAATGGTACTGTCCACTGGAGTGCATTAAGTAGCAAAAAATATATCACATGAGTCACTTCAAAAACCGAATTCATGTGAAAAGTGTATGTACTTGTAATAAGCATTGGTATTCCTACTACGATGAATACGATACCAATAATTATCAAATGGTTTCGCTCATATTGCTCATTCTCGCTGACCATTGTTGAAACTTCTTCGAAAACTTCTACAAGTTTGTTGCTTTTTATCCAAAGAAAAGGCATGAAGATACTTAACGACACATTAATTGATGTCATAGACATAACATAAATCTTATTTTTTATTTCAGAAATGCCTATTATAACAGTAAAGTTCTTACAAAACAATGAGGCTGTGGAAATGATCAGTGTTTGCGTGAAGACTCCACAGAGGAAGAGCTTAAGGCTGAACTTGTAGGAGCAGCGAGTCTGGTTCTGGGACACTGTGTATGGAAATATTCCAAGTACCTGGAGACCGATCACCAGTACACGCCAAGGCCACGACCCAGCGCCGGCTGGTGCTTGTGGTGACATATTTCTTGTGTCTTTTGTTGAACTGGTTTGGATTCAATAAGATTATTGATAAATGTATTGAAGATTTTTCCAATGATTTTCAGGGTATAATACCAATCGGGCAGTTGGTTAAGTGCGTTTGGTGGACGGTCTTCAGCTCAAAGAGTGAATATAGTCGACGGTCTGCTGCTCTCAGAGTTCGTCACAAACTAAATTTGAGGACTCGAATGCAAGAAAATATTTACTACGTTGTTGTTTTCACCTCCCGAATGTCTAATGGACATGTGTATGCTCAATTGATTGTCTATTGTGCAAACATCAGCAAGCTTCTATCATGATATTACAGCCATTATATTACTGACAGTGACGAGCTAAGTGATCTGACCAAATTAAAAGATGACATTATATCATTTATCGCATATTATTATTGATGTTAGACCCGCTTTGTATTGCTGACGACTGTCAACAATTTATGTCGTTCCAGAAGTCATTGAACATTTTACTCCTCAAGGAAACAGGATAAGAGAGAAGTTTGATTTGACTATCACTTCTTTGAATGTAAATTTCGTTGTACAATGCAGCTACATTTGTCTCAGTGTTAGGAATCTTGGTTTATGTCCAACGTCTACTTGAAACTTCCTCGATATTGGTGTCAGTTTTAGGAACCATGAATTCATTCATCACTATCGCTTTGCACGAAGCCCACACACCAAGGAAAATATCTCAGTTCTGTGATTGACTTCTACAAACATATCTCATGCATATATGCATGCATATCTCAACCGTGAAAACTCGTTCTTCCTGAAAAAATTTCAATGTGAAATTAGCAAGCATAGAAAATGATCATCAACAAAGAACTCTAACATCAATGAAAACTTTACACACCTGCCACTCCTTGTATTACAAGTACAATCCCACATTGTGTACACTAAGTACAATCACCGCGTAGTGTATTATAAGAACGCATGACCACGATGTCTTATATAAATGTAGGACTGGATGAGGTCTTCGAACAGAGATTGCTATATATATGTGCATTTTCTGTAAACAGTAACACAGTGTAGTAAAGAATATATATATGTATATAATGAGGACTCACCTGACAAATCTTACACTCCATATCATTCAGAATACGTGATATGTTTATTTTGCCATCACCAACACTGAAGTTTTCTCTCGAGTTTGGGAATACATCTGTTTGATTTTCTGGCAAAGAAGACAGCACATGTCTTGACAGCTTCACAGTATTTTCTGTAGTAAGCAATAGTTGTCTTGATATCAGATTAAATACCGTCTTATAGAGTTGTAACGGAACTGTCCACGTGAGGGAATTTATAGTCGTGAAAAATACCAAGTTACCCAGTTCAAAGACTGTATTCAAGTGATAAGTACCTACGCTTGAAGCAAATGTGGATATTAAGAGCAGAAGAATTAAAATACCAATAATCAATGGTTTTCGCTCAGTTCGCTCACTCTCGCTGACCATCGTCGAAACTTCCTCCAAAACTTCTACAAGTTTCTTGCAGTTGATCCAGAGAGAAATCATGAAGATGCTTGCTGACACATTGATTAATGTCATGAGCACTACAAAAATCAAGTTCCTTATATTGGATATTTCCTTTTTTGCATATGTTTCTTTGCTAAAAAAACAGGTTGTGGAAAAGTATAATGTTTGCGTGAAGACTCCCCAGAGGAAGAGCTTAAGGCTGAACTTGTAGGAACAGCGAGTCTGGTTCTGGGACACTGTGTATGGAAATATTCCAAGTACCTGGAGACCGATCACCAGTACACGCCAAGGCCACGATCCATCGCCGGCTGTTCCTTGTGGCGGCATTTCTATGTTCGTAAGATGAACGGCCTGCTGCTCTCTGAGTGCATGTGATGGACGTACTGTTCTTGGAATGCGCGTGGTGGACCCACTACTCTCTGAGTTCGTGTAGTAGACGCCTTGCAACTCTCAGAGTTCGTCACAAACTGAGTTTGAGGACGCAAGATAATGTTCGCTGGTTTTTGTGTTGATCTGATGTCCAATTTCGCATAGACGTTTATTCAGTTGATTTTCTAATATACAAATATTCTCAAGTCTCCATAGGATATTGCACCCTTTATGTTACTGACGATGACGAGCTAAGTGCTCTGACCAAGTGACAGGAAAATTGATCCCATGCTTGGTGTGTTGATATCTATGTTTACCTCAGACAAACTTTATGCCACGTACCACGTAATGTCAGATATCACTGTAGATGATATTTGGAAAATCATAATTTTTGTCTATGCCAATAAAAGTGGTATACAAATTTATCTGGAGTTCAGAGCTTCTTTAAAAAAAAGCAAACAACTCTACAACTCTCTCAATCTCTTACCTGAGGTATTCTATTCGGCTTGATTGAATGATTCTTTATCTTTATCGTGGTTTAGCAACGAAACCAACACAAGCATGACTAACCGTTAATAATATTCCACCATTAAATATGACAAGCACAAGCACCACGATATGTTCTACAAAAACAATCACCACATCATATAATAAAAACAATTTCGGTACTATGTACTATGAGAATAGTCATCACACCGTATGAGCTAAAAACAATCACTTCATTATGGGTTATAACAAAGAAAACCACCTCCTACAGTCTAGACAAGCACACTAAACATAAAGAACAATAATGGTAAATGTAACAACAACAATTGATATATGATAATGAAGATCAAGCGCCGGATGTTGGTTGTGGTGACATATTTCTTGTAATATAACACAATACCAATATGTTATTATAGTGATGTTTTCATCTTCAAGAATATCGTTATATTTACTGTGATTTTTGTTCACATAGATTTGAGTTGTAATTTCAACTGGTAACCGGTTAAGTGCTTTAGAGGTATGGCTTGTTGCTCTTAGAATGCGTGTGGTGATTGGTCTGCTGCTCTCAGAGTGCGTGTGGTGGTGGTTGGTCCGATGCTCTCAGAGTGTGTGTGGTGGTGAATGGTCCCTGCTCTCTGAGTGCGTGTGATGAACGGCCTGCTGCTCTCAGAGTGCGTGTAGTGGATGGCCAGCTGCTCCCAGAGAGCGTGTGGTGGACGGCCAGCTGCTCTGAGTGCGACACAAACTGAACTTGAGGACTCGACTGGACGGTAATGTTTTCTTTGGCGTGATGTCGTGACCAAAGCTCTCTGGTGTCCGATCGATGTTTATTCCATTGATTTTCTAATACACAAACATCGTCAAGTGCCCTTCGTGATATTGCAACCTCCATGTTGCTGACAATGATGGGCTTGAGAAGCTGACCAAGTGACAACATAATACTAGACCACTTGGAAATTAACAGCTCGTGGGTCAGATGTAACAAGTGAATGTGTTGTTAGATCACTGGCTTGGAGAAGCAGAGGTCAGTGTCTTGGAGAAGCAGAGGTCAGTGTCTTGGAGAAGCAGAGGTCAGTGTCTTGGAGAAGCAGAGGTCAGTGTCTTGGAGAAGCAGAGGTCACTGTCTTGGAGAAACGGAGGTCAGTGTCTTGGAGAAGCAGAGGTCAGTGTCTTGGAGAAACGGAGGTCACTGTCTTGGAGAAACGGAGGTCATTGTCTTGGAGAAGCAGAGGTCAGTGTCTTGGAGAAGCGGGGATCAGCGCCTTGGGGAAGCGGAGGTCATTGTCTTGGAGAAACGGAGGTCAGTGTCTTCGAGAAGCGGAGGTCACTATCTTTGAGAAGCGGAGGTCACTGTCATAGAGAAGTAGAAATCAGTGTCTTGGAAAAGCGGAGGTCAGTGTCTTGAAGAAGCGGAGGTCAGTGTCTTGGAGAAACGGAGTTCACTGTCTTGGAGAAGCAGAGGTCAGTGTCTTGAATAAGCAGAGTCACTGTCTTGGAGAAGTGTGCGTCACTGTCGTAGGGAAACATAAAAGTTGAGAACACTCTCGAGGATATAGATCACTGTATATTAATAAATATACACATTTCTGTTACAGATCAGCAGCAACTGTATCATGTTTGATTCATAATAAAATATCATCTGTATTGTTGAAGAACTGGCCACTCAGTGAACCTTACAGGCACTTGATAGGACTACTGGGAACTCAGAATGGCTTCCCGACCGTCAATCCCCGACCGTCCAAGTGGTTGGGGAACCATTCCTTCCCACCGTCCCATCCCAAATCCTTATCCTGACCCCTTCCCAGTGCTATATAGTCGTAATGACTTGGTGCTTTCCCCCTGATAGTTCCCTTCCCTTCTGGCCGCATATCCTTTCAGTTATCCTTCATTAGAAGCAGATTAAATACCGCCCGATACCACCTCCCCCCTAATATAAATTTTATTATGAGCTCACCATAGCCCGTGCTGCTTGAAACTTTTGTTCTAAGTAGCTGATTCTTTAACAACAAACCTCTGATAATATACCGTCGTGAATGTAATTCATCTTTCCTGGGATCATCTGCGACCGACAATGCAAAAGTCACTTGGGAAAATATAAGACGATGCGAGATACCAATCCAGAGATATGCTTGGGTTACTCTCTCTGGTCAGTGTGATGAATATTCTCATGCGACACAATTTGTGGTGATGGCTGGTGTGAGGTGGATATAACGCCATTGCTTGATTCCATTCACCTGGGGTCTACAACAGCCTCGAACCGTAGACCCCCATGCGTGAGGTGCCGAAGCTCTATCTACTGGGCTATGAATAGTCTTAATTAGGAAAGAATAATAACAATTCCATTGTTTGGTTATTGTCTTTAATGATATATTGGTACATGACTAGCGAAGGCGGGGATTCATGAAATATTTGAGTGTCCAATTACGAAACCTTTTCATCTTTCTTCGATCCTGGCGGCTTAGTTTCTATTTATTATACTAGTTACAAGTTTCAAAACTTTACCACCCAAGGTTATTATTGTTATATACAACCTTGAAGTTCTTCATAGCTGGTAATCTGTTGAATTAATGCAAAGCCACCCCTGATTGAAGAAAGATGCACAGGTTTCGTAATTGAACACTTGAGTGCTCGACGAACCCTTATCTAGTTCCATTACATAACGAAGACGTATGAAACGCAGCAGCAGTATGCACACAAACAACGTCTTGTTCCCTGAACAAGACAGCAGTTTGGGTCCGTTGTTTCCTTAGGGCGTTCTGTAGGAGCCGACCTGCAGCAGGATCACCAGGTAGGTCACCACCATACTCACACACTGAGGAGTGAGTCACCAGGTTGTAAATTAAACACTGGAGATTGAATTAATTTAAATTAAACATTGGATATTGAATTGTTTAAAATTAAACATTGGATATTGAATTGTTTAAAATTAAACATTGGATATTGAATTGTTTAAAATTAAACATTGGGGAATGAACTGATTTAAATTAAACATTGGAGACTGAATTGGTTTAAATTAAACATTGGAGATTGAATTGGGTGAAATTAAACATTGGAGATTGAATTGATTTAAATTAAACATTGGAGATTGAATTGGTTAAAATAAAACATTGGAGGTTTAATTGATTTGAATAAAACATCGGAGATTAAATTGATTTAAATTAAACATTGCCTGGAGTTACTGGTTTATTTTCTCAATCGTATTATTTCAGCGATAATTATTGTATTCATGCATGAATATTTTTTTTCAGTATATCTTATTATATGAGTATCATAGTCTTATTATGAGACTTACTGCCGGAAACTCGTCAGGAGGCACTCATCGTCAGGAGGCACTCATCGTCTGGAGGGACTTACTGATTGGAGAGACTCGCTACCTGGATGGACTCACCAGCAGGATGGATTCAACATTAGGAGGTACTCATCCCTAGGAGGTACTCACCGCCAGGAAGGAACTGGAGCCAAGGGTGTACCAGCCACACATGTCAAACACCTGTAGTGGCATCAGGAGGGCAACCAACTGATGCACCTGTTGGTAAACAAACACACGTGTGCAGAAGGTTTTAAATTATTTACATACTTTTTTCCAAGCAAATATGGAACGAATAGAGGACGTTTGTCCCTAATTTGCAATAATTTTAGCATTCATGATGCAAAATGATTGCATTTCTACTAATTATTCTGTCATAAAACTGTCAACAAAGCAACTACAAATGCCAGACACTTTTATAATGCTTCAACTGGGCATCTATACATTTGCTTGACAAATATTTATTTATGTTCCATTGATGTTTAAAAAGATTGATATGATAATATCTATTCATGAACCCGTAATTCATGCATTTTACACATGTATAAACTCCAAAATCGATGGAAGCATACTCGCACCACGCCTCGCGAAGAATTACAGCCGGGTTCGATGCCAGGACAGAGAGCGTCGACCGAGCACCTTCTGATTACACAGCAGTAATTGGTAACCTAGTAGCAAAACCCGGTTGGCGGTTGTAGTTTAGATCTAGGGTATGAACTTGTGATGATCAATCGGAAAGGACAAATCTAAATCTGCATTGAACATATATTTTCCTTACGTTTTTTCAATCCCCATGGTGAAATAATATGCAGTGATTGTACCACCCTAAGGGGAAATGTGCAGTGATTATGTCGACCATCAGGAGTAATATGCAGCGATTGTGTCGACTCTCAAAGGTAATATGCAGTAATTGTTTCGACCATTTGGAGAAATATGCAGTGATTGTGTCGACCCTTTAGAGTGATATGCAGTGATTGAGTCGACTCACAAAGATAATATGCAGTGATTGTGTTGACCCTCAAGGGCAATGTGAAGTGATTGTGTCAACCCTCAAGGGTAATATGAAGTGATTGTGTCAACCTTCAGGGGTAATATCAAATGGTTGTGTTGACGCTTCAGAGGGCAATATGAAATGGTTGGGTTGACTCTTAAGGGGGTAATATGAAGTAGTTGGTTTACCTAAAAAGGGTAATAAGCATATTATGCCCAAACTGAATATAGTGAATTGGCAAGCTATTTAAGGGTTTCCTAACGTTGTTAAGTGATCAAGAACGTTTATAATTATTTACATAGTTACAAAGAGTTTCCTCACGTTTCAAAGTGTTTTCCAATGTTTCTACGTGTCTCTTTACTTCCAAGAGAGTTTCCAAGCGTTTATGTTTTCCAACTGTTTTTAAGTGATTATGCACGTTTCTGTTTTTAAGTGTTTCCATATTTTTCCTATCGTTTCTTTGTGTTTCCATGTGTTTCTTAGAGTTTCTATATGTTTCTAAGTATTTCGAATACTACGCGTTTCGTAGTATATTCGGACGTCTCTAAGAGTTTCAACAAATCTTCTATGTGTTGCAATATGTTTTTAAGTGATGCAACATTTTCCTAAGTGTTATTACATGTTTTCACGTGTTGCAACAAGTTTCTAAATATTTTCACTTATTTCCTAGTGTTCTTACACGTTTCTAAGTACTTTTGCGTTCTTTTCATTTACAAATATTAAGTTTATTTGGTTTGTTTATTTCTGTTCAGACTAGTTAAAGTTACGTTAGTATTTGTAAATATTGAAATCCAGAGGATGTGAACATTCAATAAATTCAGTACATATTCTTAGTACAATTTTGAGCTAGAGTGCCATATTCAATTTTGTCCTAGAGTTCTATAGCCAATTTTGTCCTAGAGTGCTACATCCAATTTTGTGCTAGAGTGCTCCATCCAATTCAGTGCTGGAGTGCTATACCCAATTTTGTGTTAGAGTGCTATATCCAATTTTGTGCTGGAGTGCTACTCCCAATTATGACCTAGAGTACAATATCAATTTTTTTGCATGAGTGCTGAATCCAATCTTGTGCTAGAGTACTAGAATACCCAATTTGGCAATGATATATTTAATCCATTTAAGTACTTAACAAAGTGAACGTCAGAAGCTTTTCATAAGACTTGACTTCACTGCTTTAGCGTTATCGATGTCTGTAATCAATGGCCGGAGCTCGTTTCAGCACTTACGTTGATTGCACGATATGTCTGTGTACCCCAACTAATACTTCTACTCTCCCTGATACTCCTGATACCATGCTTAAACCAGGATCTCCTAACCAAGCTGAACCTCGTCTCTCCTAACCAACGTAAACCTCGTCTACCCTAAGCAGTCCTTACCTAAACAATCCAACTAACCCCATTCAAACCGAGCCTAACTTAATCTAACTTAGTTTTACCTAAGAAAGACAACCATATAGCTTATTTTAACCAAACCATAATGAACCTGACCAAGCCAAACCTAGTTTATTTTACCTATGCTAAGCCTTTTCTAACCAAGCCAACCCCAATTTATTATAACCAATCTTTGGTGGCTTTCAGCTTTACTTCACTTCAGCCTTCAGATTATTGGTGGCTTCATCAATAATTATGTACTTTGCTTCATCAATCATGCTAAAAAAAAACATATTAGGAGTCTAATGTAAATGTCCCTCTCCTGACGTTTTATTCTGAAGAATCGTAAAAGAATGCGAGGAGGAGCTCATTGGAATACCTAATATTATATTTAGTTAAGCAGTTACAACTGTTTTTATCCTTGTTGCCTAGAGGGTCGCCAACGTGGTTCCATTTTTGTCAGTCCAAGAAAGAGTACATTATTACGTTAATTTTAGAAACAGCACAATATATGTTAATCTAAGAAATATAGCAGTGTAAGTTTAACAATATTCTAAGAAATATTACATTGTTAGTTTACATTATTCTAAGAAATAAAGCATTGTAAGTTTTTCATCATTCTAAGAAGTAGAGCACAGTAAACTATTACAAAGAAGAAGAGCTCGAACTTTAATTCGTGCTCAATTTAAAAAACAGATCACAATAACAGATCACAAGACTGACTTCCGTCAGTCTTAGAAGCAGAGCAGACTGCATGAACACATCTTGGGGACCTACAGTATTCTCACTGAAGAATCTCAAGCGTAACACTCACCCTTGTCTTTATCTCGTAGTCCGTCAATCTGCAACTCAAGCTCTTCAACATTCCTACAACTGTGTTTACCTGGATAAAAACGAGTGATGAGTTATAATTGATGATTATTTTAATAATAATTATAATAATAATACTACAAATGATAATAATATAAATAATAATAATATAATAATAATAATAATAATAATAATAATAATAATAATATAATAATAATAATAATAATAATAATAATAATAATAATAATAATAATAATAATAATAATAATGAGAAAATTCGTAGGAGCTGTGATAAGGGTTTGAACCTATGGGCTGGGTGTTCCCAGACACACGCTCCATGCTAGAACAGAGGATTCCCGAGAGGATTCCAGGGGTTCCGCTGAAGTCGAACCAGAGTTTCACACAATCACCCCCATGCACTCTGCATTTTAGTCTAGGAATTCTGCCTCCAATGTTTCTCTTCAAATGCACAAAGAATTCCCATTAATTTGATGCATCAGTGAGGAAATCAGTAGGACCCAAGAGGACGCGACGATTCGAACGCTTATATTAAACCCACTGATGGTTTACCAATCTATGTAAATTGGATGGTTTACCAGTTAACTCAAATTGTTTCAATTGGAGAGATCCTGTTTCTCCAATGGTTTCTTCGGTACTAATAATTCAATCCAACTGCTTCTTTAAGCACTAGTGTTAGTGCATCCCCCACTCAAACTATTATGTTAGACCCATTGATTTCACACCTTTGAGTCCGACTTCGTTCCTACCACTGTTTATGTTAGACCTATTGATAGTANACAAGACTCCATCAATGAGCATATAATCTTACAAAACCAGATCATTACAGAGTCATCTTAACTAGCAACATTGAAATAATCAACAGGTGTAACAATAACAGAAGACTGGACATCAGCGAGGTCCTACACATCAAATAGTCAATACCACCTATCAACAACCAGTTAACACATAATCACATTCTACCCACTTCAGGATCCTGAACCAACACAGAGGCAATAGAAAAAAGAACATAAGCTATTAATAATGGCTTATTAATATCTATATTTTTCATCCACTTCTTCATCTCAATCACGTCTTGTACCACTTCACCCCAAGACAATATAAGCTCTTGCTAAAGTATTGTAAAGGTCTAAAGTAAAATTCTAAGGAAAACAAAAACATCGTCCTCAAAGAGGCTGGAAAATGGAACTCCGCAGGGAGGAATACTAAGCCCCCTTCCTCTTCAACTGTCTCATGGAACAATTCATGAAGCTCAAGCTACCAAAAGTCAAACTGTTTAACTATGCAGACGACTTTGTGGGCATCATCAATGCCAAAAGCACCAGGAACCATGCACAAAAATGCCTAGATATTATCAGCAGGGAGGCGGAACGCACAGCAGTGAAAATAAACAGCAATAAAACCATAGCAATGACTGTTAAAATGAGAACTCAAGACATCAGACTCGCAATACAAGGACACGGAATTGAGTTGGTTACCTCTTTTCAATACCTAGGAGTCATAATAGACAGCCAGTTAAAATTCACTCAAGAAATTTAATATCTTCGTCAACGTTGTAAAGTCAGAAATTCAGCTTTGTGCTCCCTGACAAGTCTTAGAGATGGTGCATCTCTGTTACGAACCCAAATTCTTCGCCCGAGCACGAAGCTATGCAGTCCACGCCATCTGTGAGTCCGCTCCCAAAAACCCCGCACCATGGACAACGCCATCTAGTGATGACGGAAGATACCGGCGATTAGTGCTGGATGCCTGCCCTACTCAGCTCGTGACGTAGCCGCTGCTGACCTCTGGTGAGGTGACGCTTAGACAGTGAACGCCCTCTATGGAGCAAAGAGGTGGTCGTTTGTGTCTAAGCTAGTAAGTGAAGTTTCCTAGTGGTCCCATGTAGTGTCCCCAGTACTGATGATGTGTCTACTTGCAGAGTCAACCTAGGATGGTTGGGAGGTACGTTGAATCAGTCTACCGAATGCAGCCAAGGTCTCTTCGCCAGTTTGCTTTGAAGAAGCTGTGAGCCACCCCCGGACGAACTCTGTTGAGAGTGTAATAGCCTGCCTGAGGAGTGGCAGTGTCGGGAATTGCCTTATCCGGGGCTGGCTGGTGGAAGAGACTACCCACTGTGGTGCTGAATGAGGAGACTGGCCAGCGAGTCACACGAGGCTCCTGCCTAGGGCTCGCAACCCTAGTATTAGTCGTGGAGTGGCCTGACAGCGAAGCTGACTAGTACCTGCCAGCTACGGGCTGGACTGTCGTTGTAGGCCATCACGACGAGGCACCCAGTGGGACTGTGATTTGGCTGGCCTGTGGCCAGGTAGATTCGTAGTAGTCATCGTGGATTCACCGTGGGCCACGGAAGAAGAAACCAGGGCTACCCAGAGTGAGCGTCGCCGAGTGTCCAGCGTCTTCGGAAGAAGACGACGTTGTATATAATTGTATAGAAATAATTCCCGTGTGTGACTTTTGACGTATGGTGGTGGGAATATATATATATAATTAAGTTTACTTGTGTCTTCAATGTACCTTCCCCGTGGTTTTAACCTGCGTTACGGAACTCGCCCCTTGAAAGCCTCTACTAACTTGGGGCCGGATTCCCAAACTCTACTACCATCAGAGAAGAACCCGGTTGCGTCCCAATAGGGCCGTAACAATCTCTACCAGTACTCAAAATGTACTACGTTCAAGCAGTTAGGTTACTCATTGACTATACTGCTCCTGCTCTTACATCCCTCAGTGATAACCAATGGGAGAAACTGGAAGTGTCTCAAAATGATGCTCTCAGAACAAGGCTGGGAACACCTATATGGACGCTTCGAGAGAATCTATGAATGGAAAACAACTTACTAGCCTTAGAAAACAGGATTGTTTTTAATTAATCAATGAAATCAAACAAAGGATTGCCACCATAACAGCAAAACATGTTGGAACCACTGTCAGTCAAAGATCGAATACACAGATCGCTTCAGAGAAACTTTAATATAGAACAAGTGCATAGACGGATAATATGGTCAAAATTCTAGAGAAAGTGGACTTGAAACGGACCATTAAAAACAAAGGAGAAGATAGACCATATCAACACTTTCGGCAGCCTCCTTCGTGGGAAGAATCGTGTCTAAATATAACCATGGAAGGATTACCAGTTAAAAAATCAGCATGTGACTCGCAAAGGCTCAAAGCAGTCATAGAACGACAAATGGAAACCATCATCATTACTCACATGTTCACAGATGGATCAGGTGATCAAGAAAGAGGTTCTCTTGGGGCAGCAGTTTACACTAACAACCATGAAGCTTACTGGAACATGAATAGTGAGTGCTCAACATTGCAAACAGAATTATATGCCCTGAAGGAGGCCATAGACTATACAATTGAGAATAAGTTTCATGATTTCATCATTCACACCAACTCTAAATCTTCGCTCCAGGTATTGTTATCCAGTCAGTACAGAGATAATATACAATTTCCCACAGAAATCCAACATATAGGAAAAGAAACCCATAATCTAGGGCTATCAATCACCCTAAATTGGATACCAAGTCACATTGGCATAAATGGTAATGAAAAGGCAGACTCACTAGCAAAAACTGCCACTGCTCTACCTGTTGTACAGGTACAAATACCTCCAAGTTTTTCACAGATTAAGGAGCAAATCATGGAGAAAGTACTCCCAACTATCAAAAGTCGCCACAGAGCCAAAGTAGCGGAAGGAAGATCCACTGCGATATGGGACGAACAAGCCACCGGGTGCTACTCTTTCAAGCCTGACAAAAAGATATCCAGAGACATTGCAGTATCCATACACAGACTCAGACTTGGTTACAAGTGCTGCTTGGAGGTAATGAACCCAATAGTTAAAGAGTGTCATATCTGTGGAACAGAAGTAGAGGCGCCACTATTGTACTACTTACTGGAATGTCAAGTTACTGAAGCCATGTGCATCAATATCGATATTAATCCAACGACAGCAGCTGCATTAGATGCAAATTCCACAGCCACTACAATGATTAGAAAAGCCGTTAAAGAATTGGACTCACTAGTGAATATTCTGCATCTACATCCGTCACCAAGATAATGTTATTAAAACAAGACTAAAACCAGTTCACTGAAACCAAAGCGAAAATGAAACCGGGTAAAAATAGGAAACCCCACCTCCATTTAAAACTTTGACCCAAATATCACAGGAACACGATTATCGCGAATAACCGAGCTCAATTACGTGCTCACCATGGTCCGTGCTACATGGCCATTTCGTTCTGAGTAGCTAAATCGAAAAACAACAACGAAAACAGCAGTGTAAATTTGTCTTTGAAAATACAAGGAGTGCCTTGCAAAATGCATCCTTAGGCGTCAGACCATATTATAGTGAAAAATAAACTTTGGAGAGTTAATTTTTCAACTTCTTTCGACAGTGAAGAAAAACATAAGAAATATTGAGAAGATTCGTGTTAGAACCATTAATCTTACCTATTCGGTCATATTCAACAATATGATCATTTTCCTACAACATTTTCAACAACAATAGGACACCGAGCATTTTAGCTTTATTTTCATTGAAAATTTCCTTTTCTTGCACGGAAATATTTCAGAACGCTCTCTGTGTCATGTAGTAATGACCTCCCAAGCAGCCTGATGGTCACCATGAAAATTTCCTGGGCGACAGGCCAGCTTAGACAATATACAACAATACCAAAAACAAAATAAACCAATTCAATGGCTGAGTTTATCCTAAATTCATATATAATCGAAGCCAAGAAGAACGTTCCTACTGCTATGAAGCGAAGGACAGAAACTACGGGTTTCTGTTCAGGTCGTTCAGTTCCTTTTAGTATTCTTGAGAGATCCTCCAAAGTTTTCGCTAATTTCTTACAATTCATCCATTTCTTCCTGTTTCTTTCTCCTTGTCTGTTTCTGTCTCTCTGTCTTTACCTTTCTCCATCTGTTCTTTATCTTTCGGTCTCTTCATCTGTCTGTCTAAATATCTAAATAAATCTAAATACAGAATACTTACCTCTATTACGAGCATGGCAGGGATTAATTACTGGTAGAAGATTTTTATTAATTTTCCCATCAGTTTTAAAAATATTTACCTGTGTAACTGGCGGGCAGTGCCAAAAATCATCGTAGGGGGTCTGAACGTGACTCTGGCATGCTGTTCCCTTTGCAACCAGTCTATGTTCATCCCGTACCGCAGACCATTCCCTCTGCCAGTTTCAGTGAGGCTACCTCCAACCCTGTGGGCTCCAACTTTGAACAGACCGACAGGCTGACAAACATTCTCTTATACTATTGATATATATATCAGGGTGTCGCAAAAGTCTGGCCCAATAGGCAAAATATAAGAGAAACCCGGTTGGTTATTTTAAAAATAATTTAATGAATTATATCAGTTATAATTACAATGTGTTCAAAATGACATCCATTTACTTCAATACATTTTCGCGACGCGTTCAACGCAAGATCTTTGAAAATTACTAAGCCTGGAAATATTTGGATTTATGGCTTCAAATTCTTTTGTTTTGTTATCCTTCAGTGCCTGTATTCCCCAAAGATTTTGAGTTCAATGTCTTCGAAAATGTATTAACGAATATGGCTGTCATTTTGAACATGTAATGTATCTGATAAACGAGCTAATAATTCATAAATTATATTTTAAAAATTCCTACTGGTCTGCTTTCAAACTTTACCTCAAAGGGAAATTTGGGACACCCTGAAGTAATATATGTATATTATATATATTTATATATATTAAAACTTACCTTTCGAATCTTACATTCCATATAATGAAGGGCATTAAACAATTTAAGGTTCCTTTCATTGGGGCTGGAGACTTCTCTAACTGGATGTGTTGACGACGAGGCGCTGAGATCAGCAAAGATTTCTATAGTGTTCTGTGTGGCTATACGCAGGTGATTGGCCAGCAGGTGTACGGTCAATCTGTAGACGTCCAGCGAAAAGCACGACAGACAGTTCATTGCGGCACAGAAAGCACTATATGCCAATTCAGGGAACGTACTGCATCTATACGATATATGGCAAATTCAACGCTAAACGTTATTCCTCCTACGCACATAATTCCGTAAGCTATAGGCCTGTGTTCAATACGCTCAAACTTGCTCAGAATCGTAGAAAGTTCCTCAAAAAAATCAGCTAATTTCTTACTCTCTATCATTAGAATAAGCATAACAAATCTTGATGCTATAGCAATGAAAGGTGGAAACAATATATATCAGAGAACCTATATCTTTCTTCTCAAGCGATGCGATCATTACTTTAATGAATAAGCAATTATATGAGAAGTTCACGAGCTGTACGAAGATCCCCCACAGCAGAGCCTCAGACTGACTTGTAGGTGCAGCGAGTTTCCTTCTCAGTGACGGTGTAGGGAATATTCCCACCACCTGAAGACACATCACCAGGTACCTCCAGGGCCACGACTCCGACACAGGTGTTCCGTGACGTGACATTTTCCTGTCGAGTGTAACACAATCTTCTTTTTCCCTGTGAAAGGTCTTTATGGTGATGGTAAGCTTATATAGTACAAATGTGATCCTCCAAACAAATAGAATTTACTTATATTGAATCCAGGGTTAAGAGCAAGTTTGCACTGGCGCCAACTGGTCTTGCTGCTCGTTACCAACTGAGCTGCAGCAAGACGCTCTAATTTGATCATTATTGAGGTCGTAGTGTTCCCATGTCACGTGTCTTACTGTCCATTATTTACTTTCAGAGTAAAGATCATTTGTGTGATCTTTCATACAGTAATGAAAGGTGGAGCAGCCAGTTGGTCTCACAGCTGCAGATGGAGCAGTCAGTTGGTCTCACACTGCAGATGTAGCAGCCAGTTGGTCTCACAGCTGCAGATGTAGCAGCCAGTTGGTCTCACAGCTGCAGGTGTAGCAGCCAGTTGGTCTCACAGCTGCAGGTGTGTAGCAGTCAGTTGGTCTCACAGCTGCAGATGAAGCAGCCAGTTGGTCTCACAGCTGCAGATGAAGCAGTCAGTTGGTCTCACAGCTGCAGATGAAGCAGCCAGTTGGTCTCACAGCGCCTCACCAACTAAACTGCAGTAAGTAGATACGTCGCAGTATTTACTGTTTTTTATTGCTAACCAAAGGTCAAAGTTTCTTTTAGACATATCTCTGAAATATTTTTGTACGCTGTCAGTGAACTAATTTACTAACATATGCTAACATTTCTATAATTTATTTTCACATGGTATCAACTTGAAGCATTCGTTTTAACCTTTATAAATAAAATCGTTATCTGTCAGTAATATATTATGCTCGTGTAAGTGAGAAGAGAGAATTCACAGAAGAATGATTAATATATGAAAAAATACTTAGAACCGTAAATATTTAAGAAGATTAAAGCATTCTTATTGAGAGTCGACGAAACAGGATATCGGTGTAATATTCTTCATTCTAATATATATAGTAGCATCAGGAACTAGTAAATTAGTAGCTGAAATATTCAGGCACTCAAGCAGCTGGTGGCTGCTTGAAGGCAACAAGTGCATGCAATCCCCCAAACCACTTCTGTTTCAGTTCGTTTCTCAGGCTTGATGAGAGGAAGCCAAATATACATCTCACCATCTGGATTAAGAAGGGATAGGAACATCACTAGACATTTGGCTTCATTGTGAGCTCTGCTTCAATGTGAAGCATTTCGTTAAAAGACTACTCTCGCGGTACGATACGAGCAACAGTACATCTAAAAGGCTGTACTGTTCAGAGTATTGACAAGCTATTGTCAAATTATGGCCACAAATGCCAAAAAGCTGAACTCTTGAATTAAGATATGAGCAAGATTACGTCAAAGGGCTACAATGAAGTAGTCACTTGAAGGCAACAGTATGTCAAAGGGCTGTACTCAAGCGGTCAGGTGATGGCTATAGGTAGTCAACAGGCAGTAGTCTCGGCGTCAGATGAGGAGCAACTCGTAACCCATTGTGAATGACAATGGGAAAAAACAATCAGGAATGAACCATCATCTTATAAGTTGGAAAAATGTCACTCTGTAAATGGGTAAGACATTTCTGTCTGTCTCTTTCCATCCGTTTATTTAACGTTCTGTCTCTTTATCTGTCTAAATATATAAATAAAGATTACTTACCTCTATTATGGGAACGGTGGGGTTAATTATTGACATCATTCAAAATATGTTAATTTTCCCATCAATTTGTTTTGAAAATATTACGGGTGTAGCTGGCGGGCAGTGTCAAAATTCGTCGTTGGGGATCTGAATGTGACCCTGGCACGCTGTTCCTTTTGGAATTTTTGTAACCCCGACTAGCCTATGTTCATCCCATACCTCAGACCATTGCCTCTGCCAGTTTGAGTGAGGCTAACTTCATCCTTGTGCGCTCCAACTTCGAACAGACCGACAGACTGACAGACACTCTCTTATAGTATTGATATATATCAGTGAGTCCCAAAAGTCGGTCTAATAGACAAAATATATGAGAAACCCGGTAGGTTTTTTTAATATATTTAATGAATTAATCAGTTATATGTTGCAATACGTGTTTAAAATGGCATCCATTTACTTCAATATATTTTCGAATGCGTTCAACGTAAGACCTTTGAACATTTCTAAGCACTGCAATTTGTTATTTTATTGCTTCTAATTCTCTTGCTTTGTTATCCTTCAGCGCCTGTATTCCCCAAAAGTGTTTTAGTTTAATGTGCTCGAAAATGTATTAAAGAACAGAACTGTCATTTGGACTATATAATGTATTTGATAAACAAGCTGATAATTCATAAATTATATTAAAAAAATACTACTGGTTTGCTTGTATACTTTTCCTAATGCACCAGATATTATATATATATATATATATATATATATATATATATAATATATATATATATATATATATATATATATGTATATATATATTTTATACTAAAACATACCTTTCGAATCTTGCATTCCATATAATGAAGGGCATTAAAAAATTTAATGTTCCGCTCAATGGGGCTGAAGACATCTTTAACTGGATATGTTGACGAGGAACTGAGGTCAGCAAAGATTTCTATTGTGTTTCGTGTGGCGAGGCGCAGGTGTTGGGCCAGAAGGTGTATGATCAATCTGTTCACATCCTGTGACACGCTGGACAGAAAGCTCATTGCGGCACAGAAAACAATATATGCGATTTCAGGGAACGTACTCGCATCTGTATGATATATGGCAAATTCAACGCAAAACACTGTTCCTCCTACGCACATAATTCCAAAAGCTATAGGCCAGTGTTCAGTACGCTCAGACCTGCTCAGAATCGTAGAAAGTTCCTCCAAAAAATCAGCTAATTTCTTACTCTGTATCATTAGAATCAGCATAACAAGTGTGGTTGCTATTGCAAATGAACAGGTGGAAACAACAAATATCAGTGAACCTATATCTATCTTCTCAAGCGATGCAATCATTGTTTTAATGAATAAGCAATTGAATGAGAAGATTACAAGCTGTGTGAAGATCCCCCACAGGCAGAGTCTCAGACTGTACTTGTAGCTGCAGCGAGTTTCCTTCTCAGTGACGGTGTAGGGGAATATTCCCACCACCTGAAGACACATCACCAGGTACCTCCAGGGCCACGACTCCGTACCAGGTGTTCCGTGACGTGACATTTTCCTGTCGAGTGTAACACAATCTTGTTTTTCACCGTGAAAGGTCTTTATGGTGATGGCAGGCTTATATAGTGCAAGTGTGATCCTCCAAACAAATATAAAATTTACTTATATTGGTTCCAAGGGTTAAGAGCAAGTTTGCACTGGCCAACTGGTCTTACAGCTCGTTACCAACTGAGCTGCAGAAGGACGTTTTAATTTGATCTTTATTGACGTCGTAGTGTTCCCATGTCACGTGTCTTACTGTCTAATATTTACTTTATTGATTGAAATACGTAAACATCCTCAAGCGCCAGAGGCGAAGCTGTCATTCAATATTAATGTACTCATCTGATGTGATGATTAATCAGCTAGTGTCTGACAACTAATAATGAGAGTATTAAACTTATTTGAATGTGTATCATAATTGAGTGATCTTTCATCACAATAATGAAATATGTTACACGTTCATAGAATTCTGTTTTCTATGAAAGGGTATGGTAGGGTTAATTATTGGCAGCAGAAAATTTATGTTAATTTTCCCATCAGCTTGTTTTGAAAATATTTACCTGTGTATTTTGTTGACCAGACCACACACTAGAAGTTGAAGGGACGACGACGTTTCGGTCCGTCCTGGACCATTCTCAAGTCGCTTGTGATGAGGAGGTAGAGAACGGGAATAAATAGGCAAGAGAGAGGTGAAGAGGAAAGTAAGGTGTAGAGAATAGTAGTAGTAATAATGAGAACTGCTTTTAGATACAACTGAGTTTTCAGTTGTATCTAGTCCTGGGGACCATTCAGGCTTGTTTGCATTTGTGTTCCTCACGTGTTGCCCCAAAAAATGAGGTGATTTGATAAAATGCTATGCCCAAGATTACCATCCGAGTGCCGGCGGGGAAGTGGTTCATATAGCTCCGGCTATCACTTCCTTATGTCCGGTCGTGATGGTCAAGCGGATTAAGGCGTCCCTGTACATACCAGTTGCGTTGCTCCTGGCAGTATGGGTTCGAGTCACTTCTGGGGTGTGAGTTTTCAGTTGTATCTAGTCCTGGGGACCATTCAGGCTTGTTTGCATTTGTGTTCCTCACGTGTTGCCCCAAAAAATGAGGTGATTTGATAAAATGCTATGCCCAAGATTACCATCCGAGTGCCGGCGGGGAAGTGGTTCATATAGCTCCGGCTATCACTTCCTTATGTCCGGTCGTGATGGTCAAGCGGATTAAGGCGTCCCTGTACATACCAGTTGCGTTGCTCCTGGCAGTATGGGTTCGAGTCACTTCTGGGGTGTGAGTTTTCAGTTGTATCTAGTCCTGGGGACCATTCAGGCTTGTTTGCATATATATATATATATATATATATATATATATATATATATATATATATATATATATATATATATATGTCGTACCTAGTAGCCAGAACGCACTTCTCAGCCTACTATGCAAGGCCCGATTTGCCTAATAAGCCAAGTTTTCATGAATTAATATATTTTCTCTAATTTTTTTCTTATGAAAGGAGAAAGCTACCCATTTCATTATGTATGAGGTCAATTTTTTTTTATTGGAGTTAAAATTAACGTAGATATATGATCGAACCTAACCTAACCTAACCTATCTTTATAGGTTAGGTTAGGTTAGGTAGCCGAAAAAGTTAGGTTAGGGTAGGTTAGGTAGGTTAGGTAGTCGAAAAACAATTAATTCATGAAAACTTGGCTTATTAGGCAAATCGGGCCTTGCATAGTAGGCTGAGAAGTGCGTTCTGGCTACTAGGTACGACATATATATATATATATATATATAGTATATATATTATATATATATATAAATATATATATATATATATATATATATATTATATATATATAAATTTTTATGATCGATGTTCCCTTCGGGAATCTTAATTTTAAGATAAGTAGGAAAACCAGGGATATACTGAACATCTTGTTTCAGATTCTTTACTTTAAAATGCATAACGTTTCGAATACTTCTTGTATTCATCATCAGATCTAAAAGAAAAAATAGAAATCACAATCAAATAACTGGTAAACAAAGAACTCATATTGATAAATGCCTATCAAAGAAAGGAAAATTATTAAAAAACAAACACTTAAGCTTGCTTAAAGTGATCAATACAAATAAAACTTATTAACTGTCACATAGATAAAAGCTAATTCAAAAAACATTAAATTACAACAGGAATTTTATAACTACTACAACAAACCCTACCATTAATCTTATTCGAAGTGATCAACTGGAGTAAGACTTGATAGCTACCACATAGCTACTGAACACTATAATAAATATTCATATCATGACTACAAATCTACAAAAAAATGTATATAAAATACAAACAGAATAATCGACAATTATAAAACACTAATCCAAATCTTATAAAAACTCAAATATTAAATAAAACTAAATACCAAAAAATGTATTATGTATCCTAAATAAAAAGATTATAATAATGTATAATGTCCAGACTTGAAATAAGTAAGAAAAGGCAAAAACATGGTAAACTAAACAAAATTATAATAAAATTAAACTACCAGAATGAACTATAAAGCAAATTTCAGGGCCTACTGTGCATTATACAGTGTACAATTGAACAGCCGAAAGGTAGCTATTTAACAGAGGCCACAGCTCCTTTATATATAAGGATTCCATTACCCTCAAATCTGACTGGCCATTTATACAAGTGTCCAAAATTTTAAAATCAGATTCCAGCAGAGAATGATTAAACTCATAACAATGGTTTCTAATCTCCGAAAATGCTGGTTTAGACAATGGTAATCCAGTCCTAAAAGAAACTCCCCGGTGCTCAAGTATCCTAATCTTAAAGTTCCGAATGGAACTCCCGATATATCCAGCATTACAGCTGGAACAATTATACATATATACGACACTAGAGCACAGGGGGGTAGGCACTTTATCTTTAAATTTAAAATAAGAGCCTATGGTAATAGTGTTGACAAAAATAAATCTAAAGTCTACTTGAGGATAACAATGCTGCAACATTTTCCTCAAACGACTCCTTACAGAAAAACTAATACTGCCATAAAATGGTAATTTAATATATTTAATATCCCTTTCTACTGTAGTAATCCTACATGATGGGTGAAACTTCTTATTTAAGAAATTCCTTATAAAAGTATATACCATATGCAAAGGATAACCATTATTTGAAAAAAAAATTCACAAGAAAATTAATTTCTTGATCAAAGTTATTCCAATTTGAACATAAAACAAATTATAGTTGGACCAATATCATCAGTACTGTTTCTTCCTTAGCACAGGAAGTCTTTAATGGCTTTGGTAAATATAAATCTACATTCCCTCCATTCGACAAAAGGAATAAGCCAAGTTTTCATGAATTAATATATTTGCTCAATTTTTTTTCGTATGAAATGATAAAGCTACCCATGTCATTATGTATGAGGTCAATTTTTTTTATTGGAGTTAAAATTAACGTAGTTATATGACCGAATCTAACCAACCCTACCTAACCTAACCTAATCTATCTTTATAGGTTAGGTTAGGTTAGGTAGCCGAAAAAGTTAGGTTAGGTTAGGTTAGGTAGGTTAGGTAGTCGAAAAACAATTGATTCATGAAAACTTGGCTTATTAGGCAAATCGGGCCTTGCATAGTAGGCTGAGAAGTGCGTTCTGGCTACTAGGTACGACATATATATATATATATATATATATATATATATATATATATATATATATATATATATATATATATATATATATATATATATATATTAAAACTTACCTTTCGAAACTTGCATTCCATATAATGAAAGGCATTAAACAATTTAATGTTCCTCTCAGTGGGGCTAGAGACATCTTTAACTAGATGTGTTGACGAAGAACTGAGGTCAGCAAAGATTTCTATTGTGTTCTGTGTGGCGAGACGCAGGTGTTGGGCCAGAAGGTGTATGATCACTCTGTAGAGCTCCATTGGCGCGCAGAACAGACAGTTTATTGCGACACAGAAAGCAATATATGCGATTTCAGGGAACGTACTCGCATCTGTATGATATATGGCAAAATCAATGCAAAACATTGTTCCTCCTACGTACATAATTCCAAAAGCTATAGGCCTGTGTTCAGTACGCTCAGACCTGCTCAGAATCGTAGAAAATTCCTCCAAAAAATCAGCTAATTTCTTACTCTCTATCATTAGAATCAGCATAACAACCGTGGATGCTATAGCAAATGAACAGGTGGAAACAACATATATCAGAGAACCTATATCTATCTTCTCAAACCATGCGATCGTTACTTTAATGAATAAGCAATTAAATGAGAAGATTACAAGCTGTGCGAAGATCCCCCACAGGCACAGCCTCAGACTGAACTTGTAGCTGCAGCGAGTTTCCTTCTCAGTGACAGTGTAGGGGAATATTCCCAGCACCTGAAGACACATCACCAGGTACCTCCAGGGCCACGACTCCGTACCAGGTGTTCCGTGACGTGACATTTTCCTGTCGAGTGTAACACAATCTTGTTTTTCCCTGTGAAAGGTCTTTATGGTGATGGTAAGCTTATATAGAACAAGTGTGATCCTCCAAACAAATAAAGATTAATTTATATTGGATCCAAGGGTTAAGAGCAAGTTTGCACTGGCCAACACGTCTTGCTGCTCGTTACCAACTGAGCTGCAGGAAGACGCTCTAATTTGATCTTTATTGACGTCGTAGTGTTCCCATGTCACGTGTCTTCCAGGCCATTATTTACTTTATTGATTTGAATAAGTAAACATCATCAAGCGCCAGAGGCGAAGCTGTCATTCAATATTAATGTACTCATTTGATGTGGTGATTAATTAGCTAGTGTCAGAACACTAATAATGAGCGTAAGAAACTTATTTGAAAGTGTATCATATTTGTGTTATCTCTCATCACAATAATGAAATATGTTACACGTTCAAAGCATTCTGTTTTCATTCGGGAATGGTAGGGTTAATTATTGGCAGCAGAAAATTTCTGTTAACTTTCCCATCAGTTTGTTTTGAAAATATTTACATGTGTAGCTGGTGGGCAGTGCCAAAAATCATCGTAGGGGTCTGGACGTGTCCCTGGCATGGTTTTTAATTTGGAATTCTGGCGACCCCAACCAGCTTATGTTCATCCCATACCGCAGACCATCATTCCCTATATCAGTCTGAGTGAGACTAATTTCAACCCTGTGGCTTCCAACTTTGATCAGACCGACAGACCGACAGACTGACAGGCACTCTCATATAGTATTGATTTATATTAGGGTGTCCCAAAAGACCAAATATAAGAGAAACCCCGTAGGTTATTTTAAATATAATTTAATGAATTATATCAGTAATCAGTTGCAATACATGTTCAAAATGACATCCATTTACTTCAATATATTTTCGTATGCGTTGAGCGTAAGACATTTGAACATTTCAAAACACGAATATATTGGTTTTACGGCTTCAAATTTTCTTGTTATGTAATTCTTCAGCGCCTGTATTCATCAACGCTTTTGAGTTCAATGCATTCGAAAATGTATTAAGAAAATGACTGTCATTTTGAACATGAAATGTATCTGCTAAACGAGCTAATAATTCATAAATTATATTTAAAAAATCCTACAGGTTTGCTTTTATACTTTACCTAGTGGGCCAGACTTTTGGGTCACCATGTTGTAATATATGTAAATTTATATATATTAAAACTTGCCTTTCGAATCTTCCATTCCATATAATGAAGGGCATTAAACAGTTTAATGTTCTTCTCAATGGGGCTGGAGACTTCTTTAACTGGATGTGTTGACGAGAAACTGAGCTCAGCAAAGATTTCTATGGTGTTCTGTGTGACGAGACGCAGGTGTCGGGCCAGCAGGTGTATAATCAATCTGTAGAGCTCCATTGACATGCCGGTCAGACTACTCAATATGGAACCGAGGGCAATATATACGACCTCTATGATCGTACTCGCACCAAAGTAGTATGTAGCAAATGGAACGGTTACAATGCCTGATGTTATAGTCATGATACCAAAAGCTATAGGCCTATGACCGCACGCTCAGACCTGCTCAGTATCGTAGAAAGTTCCTTCAGAAAATCAGCTAATTTCTTGCTGTCCTTCCTCAGAAAAAGCATAAGAATTATCATTGACATATCAAATGAACAGACGGAAACTATATATATGAAAGAACCTAAGTCTGTCTTCTCAAACGATGTGATCAATAATTTAATGAATAAGCAATTAAATGAGAAGATCACGAGCTGTGCGAAGATCCCCCACAGGCAGAGCCTCAGACTGTACTTGTAGCTGCAGCGAGTTTCCTTCTCAGTGACGGTGTAGGGGAATATTCCCACCACCTGAAGACACATCACCAGGTACCTCCAGGGCCACGACTCCGTACCAGGTGTTCTGTGACGTGACATTTTCCTGTCGAGTGTAACACAATCTTCCTTTTCCCTGTGAAAGGTCTTTATGGTGATGGTAGGCTTATATAGAACAAGTGTGATCCTCCAAACAAATAAAGATTAATTTGTATTTGTTCCAAGGGTTAAGAGCAAGTTTGCACTGGCCAACTGGTCTTGCTGCTCGTTACCAACTGAGCTGCAGGAAGACGCTCTAATTTGATCTTTATTGACGTCGTAGTGTTCCCATGTCACGTGTCTTCCAGGATATTATTTACTTTATTGATTTGAATAAGTAAACATCATCAAGCGCCAGAGGCGAAGCTGTCATTCAATATTAATGTACTCATTTGATGTGGTGATTAATTAGCTAGTGTCAGAACACTAATAATGAGCGTAAGAAACTTATTTGAAAGTGTATCATATTTGTGTTATCTCTCATCACAATAATGAAATATGTTGCACGTTCAAAGCATTCTGTTTTCATTCGGGAATGGTAGGGTTAATTATTGGCAGCAGAAAATTTCTGTTAACTTTCCCATCAGTTTGTTTTGAAAATATTACATGTGTAGCTGGTGGGCACTGCCAAAAATCATCGTAGGGGTCTGGACGTGTCCCTGGCATGGTTTTTAATTTGGAATTCTGGCGACCCCAACCAGCTTATGTTCATCCCATACCGCAGACCATCATTCCCTATATCAGTCTGAGTGAGACTAATTTCAACCCTGTGGCTTCCAACTTTGATCAGACCGACAGACCGACAGACTGACAGGCACTCTCATATAGTATTGATTTATATTAGGGTGTCCCAAAAGACCAAATATAAGAGAAACCCCGTAGGTTATTTTAAATATAATTTAATGAATTATATCAGTAATCAGTTGCAATACATGTTCAAAATGACATCCATTTACTTCAATATATTTTCGTATGCGTTGAGCGTAAGACATTTGAACATTTCAAAACACGAATATATTGGTTTTACGGCTTCAAATTTTCTTGTTATGTAATTCTTCAGCGCCTGTATTCATCAACGCTTTTGAGTTCAATGCATTCGAAAATGTACTAAGAAAATGAATGTCATTTTGAAAATGAATGTATCTGCTAATCGAGCTGATAATTCATAAATTATATTTAATAAACCCTTCTAATCTGCTTTTATATTTTACCTAGTGGGCCAGACTTTTGGGTCACCATGTTGTAATATATGTATATTTATATATATTAAAACTTACCTTTCGAATCTTCCATTCCATATAATGAAGGGCATTAAACAGTTTAATGTTCTTCTCAATGGGGCTGGAGACTTCTTTAACTGGATGTGTTGACGAGAAACTGAGCTCAGCAAAGATTTCTATGGTGTTCTGTGTGACGAGACGCAGGTGTCGGGCCAGCAGGTGTATAATCAATCTGTAGAGCTCCATTGACATGCCGATCAGACTACTCACTGTGGAACCGAGAGCAATATATACGACCTCTATGGTCGTACTCGCACCAAAATAGTATGTGGCAAATAGAGCGGTTACAATGCCTGATGTTATAATCATGATACCAAAAGCTATAGGCCTATGCTCCTCACGCTCAGACCTGCTCAGTATCGTAGAAAGTTCCTTCAGAAAATCAGCTAATTTCTTGCTGTCCTTCCTCAGAAAAAGCATAAGAATTATCATTGACATATCAAATGAACAGACGGAAACTATATATATGAAAGAACCTAAGTCTGTCTTCTCAAACGATGTGATCAATAATTTAATGAATAAGCAATTAAATGAGAAGATCACGAGCTGTACGAAGATCCCCCACAGGCAGAGTCTCAGACTGTACTTGTAGCTGCAGCGAGTTTCCTTCTCAGTGACAGTGTAGGGGAATATTCCCACCACCTGAAGACACATCACCAGGTACCTCCAGGGCCACGACTCCGTACCAGGTGTTCTGTGACGTGACATTTTCCTGTCGAGTGTAACACAATCTTCCTTTTCCCTGTGAAAGGTCTTTATGGTGATGGTAGGCTTATATAGAACAAGTGTGATCCTCCAAACAAATAAAGATTAATTTGTATTTGTTCCAAGGGTTAAGAGCAAGTTTGCACTGGCCAACTGGTCTTGCTGCTCGTTACCAACTGAGCTGCAGGAAGACGCTCTAATTTGATCTTTATTGACGTCGTAGTGTTCCCATGTCACGTGTCTTCCAGGCCATTATTTACTTTATTGATTTGAATAAGTAAACATCATCAAGCGCAAGAGGCGAAGCTGTCATTCAATATTAATGTACTCATTTGATGTGATGATTAATTAGCTAGTGTCAGAACACTAATAATGAGCGTAAGAAACTTATTTGAAAGTGTATCATATTTGTGTTATCTTTCATCACAATAATAAATATATGTTACACGTTGAAAGAATTCTGTTTTCATTCGGGCATTGTAGGGTTAATTATTGGCAGCAGAAAATATCTGTTAACTTTCCCATCAGTTTGTTTTGAAAATATTTACCTGTGTAGCTGGTGGGCAGTGCCAAAATTATCGTAGGGGTCTGGAAGTGACCTTGGCACGGATTTCCCTTTGGAATTCTGGCGACCCCAGCCAACCTATGTTTATCCCGTACCACAGACCATTTCCTCTGCCAGTTTGGGTGAGGTTACCTCAAACCCTGTGAGATCCAACTTTGGACAGACTGACAGGCACTCTCTTATAGTATTGATATATATTAGGGTGTCCAAAAGACCAAATATAAGAGAAACCCCGTAGGTTATTTTAAATATAATTTAATGAATTATATCAGTTTTCAGTTGCAATACATGTTCAAAATGATATCCATTTACTTCAATATATTTTCGTATGCGTTCAGCGTAAGACATATTAACATTTCTAAACATGGATATATTTGGTTTTACGGTTTCAAATTCTCTTGTGATGTTATCCTTCAGCGCCTGTATTCCTCAACGCTTTTAAGTTGAATGCATTCGAAAATGTATTAAGAAAATGACTGTCATTTTGAATATGAAATGTATCTGATAAACGAGCTAATAATTCATAAATTATATTTAAAAATTCCTACAGGTTTGCTTTTATACTTTTCCTATTGGGCCAGACTTTTGGGACACCCTGTTGTAATATATGTAAATTTATATATATTTATACATATTTAAACTTGCCTTTCGAATCGTCCATTCCATATATTGAAGGGCATTAAACAATTTAATGTTCCTCTCAATGGGGCTGGAGATTTCTTTAACTGGATGTGTTGACGAGGAACTGAGCTCAGCAAAGATTTCTATGGTGTTCTGTGTGACGAGACGCAGGTGTCGGGCCAGCAGGTGTATAGTCACTCTGTAGAGTCCAGTGACATGCCGATCAGACTACTCACTGTGGAACCGAGAGCAATATATACGACCTCTATGATCGTACTCGCACCAAAATATTATGTGGCAAATAGAGCGGTTACAATGCCTGATGCTATAATCATGATACCAAAAGCTATAGGCCTATGCTCCTCACGCTCAGACCTGCTCAGTATCGTAGAAAGTTCCTTCAGAGAATCAGCTAATGTCTTTCTGTCCTTCCTCAGAAAAAGCATAAGAATTCTCATTGACATATCAAATGAACAGACGGAAACTATATATATATGAAAGAACCTAAGTCTGTCTTCTCAAACGATTGATCAATAATTTAATGAATAAACAATTAAATGAGAAGATCACGAGCTGTTCGAAGATCCCCCCAGGCAGAGCCTCAGCCTGTACTTGTAGCTGTTGTTGTTGTTGTTATAGATTCAGCTACTCGGAACAAGTTCCAAGTAGCACGGGCTATGGTGAGCCCGTAACTTACCTGCCACGGAGCTGGGCAAGAAGCACGGGCTATGGTTAGCCTCGTGAACAGAGATGTCTCCCGTGTACTTGTAGCTTCAGCGAGTTTCCTTCATAGTGAGGGGTGAAGGGGAATATTTCCACCACCTGAAGCACATCACCAGATACCTCCAGGGCCACGACTCCATACCAGGACTGTGACGTGACATTTTCCTGTCGAGTGTAACACAATCTTGTTTTTCACCGTGAATGCTCCTCATGGCGGGGGTATGCTTATATAGGTGAAATGTGATCCCCGAAAAAATATAGAATTAATTTACATAAAACGTGTTCGCAGAAGGCTTGCACTGGCCAACTGGTCTTGCAGCTCGTTGCCAACTGAGTTGCAGCATGAGGCTATAATATGATCTTTATTGACGCCGTATTGCTCAGATGTCACGTGTTTTCCAGGCCATTATTTAGTTTATTAATTTTAAGACGTAACATCCTTACGCGCCAGAGGCGAAACTGTCAGTCAGATTAATGGACTTGTCTGATGTAATGATTAATCAGCTAATGTCAGACATATAGTATTGATGGTAATAACGGATTTGAAAGTATAAAGGATTTGTGGCGGGATCCAAGAGTCAATGTTCAATCCTGCAGACACAAATATGTCCTGAGGAACTTTAGCAAGCCATTTTCTTGCCCATTCCTCCAGTTTGAGAAGCGTCATCAATGCCTATGTAGGGCGTGCAATGCGTACATGCTCTTCTTGGCAGCTCTTGCACCACGAACGTGAACGAATCTGCCAAATTGTTGTGAACAACAATTACAGCAATACAGAATTCGACGAAATCGTAAGAAGTTAGGTCGCCATCAGACTGAGAGCAGTCTGGCCCCAGGGGTTGAAAATCGGTCCCCAAAGGAAGACATTTGGTGCATTATAAAAATACGTTCACTCAAGCATACAAGAAGGATAAGGAGGTGATATGAGATATAACTGACTGGAATTGCAAACCTTGCAGTGTGAAAACGCAAATTTCGTCCTATCATTTATTATAACAACTCTGGAACATCTTCCCTCATGTCGAAGAAATGAACATCTCTGCCTCCTCTGACAAACTGAGGTGTACTAATGTAGTGTATCATTATAAATGGAGATCTGGAGACTGCTCTCAGAAATATATGCTACATTGGACATACCATTATACACTGAGTAGACGTCTTACACTTCATTTGCATGAGGGAGATATTAACATGATTCTCAACACCATCCTGAATCGCCAAGACATAGTGATTATGTCTAGGAAAGATTAAATTATTTAGTGTGTTCTTCACCTTCCAGATGGTAGAAGATATTTGCTTAGAATGGAAAATATTCAAAAGAATATTAATAGTCACAATGTTATTGGGTTTAATGACATGTATAATACATACATGATATATACATATACAAATATACATAATATATATATAATCTGATGATTATATTTTCTTATTTTATGTCATTTGTATCTCTGTTATTAAATGTTAATATATTGTTATGTTAAGTAAGTACTCTGGGTATACCCAGCTGATGGTCTTCTTATGTAGCACAAAAAACAAAAAGCCGCAAATAAACTTCAATGTAAATATGGGGAAACAGGAATAAAGTAAAAAAAACAGTTAAAATCAAATCAAATTTAATAAAACAAAATATAAATTATTTTAACACTTGCAATACAACTGGCTTTATACACATAATATAGATGACATAAATTAAATATAAGCTTTAACACCGATTTCAATTTCAATGACTCGGACACTGAAAACAACAAAGTATGATACGCAAAGGGCTACAATTTTCCACA
>WNGS01169217.1:25179700-25184700 GCA_020271785.1 Procambarus virginalis
GTGGCACTCGTTCAGTGGCACTCGTTCAGGGGCACTCGTTCAGTGGCACTCGTTCAGGGGCACTCGTTCAGGGGGACTCGTCAGTGGCACTCGTTCAGGGGGACTCGTTCAGTGGGCACTCGTTCAGGGGCACTCGTTCAGGGCACTAGTTCAGGGGCACTCGTTCAGTGGCACTCGTTCAGTGGCACTCGTTCAGTGGGACTCGTTCAGTGGCACTCGTTCAGGGGGACTCGTTCAGTGGGACTCGTTCAGTGGCACTCGTTCAGGGGGACTCGTTCAGCGGCACTCGTTCAGGGGGACTCGTTCAGTGGCACTCGTTCAGGGGACTCGTTCAGGGCACTCGTTCAGGGGCACTCGTTCAGTGGCACTAGTTCAGTGGCACTCGTTCAGGGGCACTCGTTCAGGGGCACTCGTTCAGTGGCACTCGTTCAGGGGCACTCGTTCAGGGGACTCGTTCAGTGGCACTCGTTCAGGGGCACTCGTTCAGTGGCACTCGTTCAGGGGCACTCGTTCAGTGGCACTCGTTCAGGGGCACTCGTTCAGGGGGACTCGTTCAGTGGCACTCGTTCAGGGGGACTCGTTCAGTGGCACTCGTTCAGGGGGACTCGTTCAGTGGCACTCGTTCAGGGGGACTCGTTCAGTGGCACTCGTTCAGGGGCACTTATTCAGTGGCACTCGTTCAGTGGCACTCGTTCAGGGGCACTAGTTCAGGGGCACTCGTTCAGTTGCACTCGTTCAGTTGCACTCGTTCAGTTGCACTCGTTCAATGGCACTAGTTCAGTGGCACTCGTTCAGTTGCACTCGTTCAGTTGCACTCGTTCAGTTGCACTCGTTCAGTTGCACTCGTTCAATGGCACTAGTTCAGTGGCACTCGTTCAGTTGCACTCGTTCAGTTGCACTCGTTCAGTTGCACTCGTTCAGTTGCACTCGTTCAGTTGCACTCGCTCAGTGGCACTAGTTCAGTGGCACTAGTTCAGTGGCACTAGTTCAGTGGCACTCGTTCAGGAGTGCTCGTTCAGGGGCACTCGTTCAGTGGCACTCGTTCAGTGGCACTCATTCAGTGGCACTCGTTTAGGGGTAATCTTTCAGGGTCATTCGTTCAGGGGCACTAGTTCAGTAGCACTCGTTCAGTGGCACTAGTTCAGGGGCACTCACTCAGTTGAACTCGCTCAGGGGTACTTGTTCAAGGGTAGTCGTTCATGGGCACTCACTCAGGGGCACTCGTTCGTTGGCACTGGCATATTGTCACTCGTACAATGATTGTTACTCGTTTAATGGTGTTTGAGGCCGGATGTGTTTGATGGCCGGATGCTCAACGTAAAGTGGATGTTACCCGAACGTCAAACGCGCAGTAACAAACTTTCATTGGTCGTTCAGATGATGTCCGGATGTCGTGCATACAGTGTCTAATATCCGGTTAACAGAGAGGCAGTGACTTGTGTCCTTACATCAGACGTGGCTGTCAGTCCCCCCCCCCCTAGCATATGTACTCAATATTTTTCCTTCTGCTACTCATTACTCAAAAGCAGATGCTTGCAACATGTCAAATGCTCTGCAACCATCATTACTCAAAGTGTTGCACAATGAGGCAACACCAGTGGAAAAACGCTACTAAAGTATATGATTTTCTGTTATACAATTAATTTATTAAATCAAAGATGCTTAAGGAGAGAAAATTTGTATCATCTAACTCACGCATACAAAAAGAAAGGATAGGTGAGATGTTTAGGTTCGTCCTGAACCTAAACATCTCTGAACCTAAACATCTCTGAACCTAAACATCTCTGAACCTAAACATCTCTGAACCTTAACATCTCTGAACCTAAACATCTCTGAACCTAAACATCTCTGAACCTAAACATCTCTGAACCTAAACATCTCTGAACCTAAACATCTCTGAACCTAAACATCTCTGAACCTTAACATCTCTGAACCTAAACATCTCTGAACCTAAACATCTCTGAACCTAAACATCTCTGAACCTAAACATCTCTGAACCTAAACATCTCTGAACCTTAACATCTCTGAACCTAAACATCTCTGAACCTAAACGTCTCTGAACCTAAACATCTCTGAACCTAAACATCTCTGAACCTTAACATCTCTGAACCTAAACGTCTCTGAACCTAAACATCTCTGAACCTAAACATCTCTGAACCTAAACATCTCTGAACCTAAACATCTCTGAACCTAAACATCTCTGAACCTAAACATCTCTGAACCTAAACATCTCTGAACCTAAACATCTCTGAACCTAAACATCTCTGAACCCAAACATCTTTTCATCCTCTGTTAAGAGGATGAAAAGTGTCCATATTTTGAAATTTGTATTACATATCTTAATATTTGAATCAACACCTTGATATTTTCGAAGTCAATACAATGTGATGTTTATGCTGGAGATGAGGGAGAAGCAATTGCCATCGGGTGATAAGCTCTGTCAGTGCTGTGGTAATGTTGATAAATCTGGTCATCAATCTCCTCCATTCATGAGTTTGTCAGACTCAACAGTATAATTCATCATCAGTTTTCGTCCGGATTATTCAGTAACAACGTTGTTCACTCTCAGTATTATCTATTGCCATCATCCAACAACTACATTCTTCAATGTCAATATATATAATCCATCTCAAAATCCAGGTCAACATTCATCAGTATCATCAGTCAATAGCGACAGTCTGTGGCTCTTATTCTACAAAATACCTTTCGGGTGATAATTGGATTATTTACTTCAAAATCACAATAAATTATAATTTATCAAAGGGATAATTCTGGTAATTGTGCAACGAGTATTTGACATTTGGGCCGGCAAATGTCCCCACGAGTGACATCAATAACCAGCCTTCTGTGACGCTGATCTTTTATGGATCTTTTTGTCCTCTCTCTAATGCTGCTAATTGGATATTAAAATACATGAACATTACAGTCGTGTTGTTTCAGTTAACTGGTTTATAATTTGTATGTTATATATATATATATATATATATATATATATATATATATATATATATATATATATATATATATATATATATATATATATATATATATATTATTGTTTTGGTTGTGTGTTTAGTGCTGGCTAAGTGCTCTATCTTACTATGTATCTAATTGTGGTTATTGTTAATATTACCACCAAAAGTATCATCAACACCACCACCATCCTGCATTTTCAACATCACCACCACCACCATTATCATCAACCCCACCAACACCACCACCACCCAACATCACGACCCACCAACACCAACACCACCACCACCCAACATCACGACCCACCAACACCCCCACCACCCAACATCACGACCCACCACCCGCATCGTCAACCCCACCACTCATTATCAGCAGTATAACCAACACCTCTAATCACCATTGATACTTTTACCACAACTACAATCACCCACAGCCATTGCTACCACTAAACCCTACCTCATCACATGGACCTACCACCACCACCATAACAACTATTCCAACCAACAACTCGCACTAACTGTGCTTTCAGTGACCCAAAACAATCAGTCATCCACGAAAATAATTTATAGTTTACCTATTAAAATTCTCATCAGTGCGAAGCTTTGTTCTGCCCGCCCCATCCTTCCGTCCCTCTGCACGGAGGCTCGTCAACCATCCCGCTTTAGCCCACATGAGATTCATCGTCTATCCTCATCCTCTCGTATCCAGCCCTTTTGAGATGCCACGTCCCCTCCCCCCCCCCTTCATCCCCCACAGACTCTCTCTTAACTATTAATTACAAAGGCCATTATCCTGCTAGTGAGCCTGAAGCATTGCTTAATGAGGACACACACATTAGTGCTGCCTCAGGGTCCTGCTGCTTTTTATCTCAATCAGAATAAGTGGGCGTCCTCAGGGGCTGAATCCTACTCATAGTAAATATATATATATATATATATATATAATATATATATATATATATATATATATATATATATATATATATATGTGTGTGTGACAATGTCAGACCACGTATGTATTGTATGCTATAATTACCTTTACGGGTTATTCATGCCCGTGCCATCTCTTGGGTGACTTAATCGATTGTANTATATATATATATATATATATATATATATATATATATCCTGGTATATTTTGGTAGCAGTCTTTCTTGTAAACATATGTTGTTGAATATGACCGAAAAAGTAAGATTAATAATTCTAACACGAATCTTCTCAATATTTCTTATGTTTTTCTTCACTGTCGGTGGTAATAAAAATAACAATTCTCCGAAATTCATTTTTTAATTGTCTGACGCCTGAACGCGTTTCGTAATTCGTATTACATTTTCAAAAACTTAATTTACACACAAATTCTTCGTACTTATACTCTATTGGATTAGGTGATATGGTACAAAAGTTTTGGGTGAGGTGACAAACACAAGACAGAACACGAAACAATGGGTATAAATTGGATAAGTGAACATATGAATGGAAATAACTGCAGAAGGCCTATTGGCCCATACTTCCTCTTGCTGCTTCCATATTGGTTCGGGGTCTTGAAGTAGGTAGAATATAGCTGTGCATTAATTGGCTGTTGATTGCTGGTGTTGACTTTTTGATGTGTAGTGCCTCGCTGATGTTAAGCCGCCTGCTATCGCCATACCTATCGATGATTTCTGTGTTGTTTGTTAAGATTTCTCTGGTGATGGTTTGGTTGTGAGATAAGATTGTGTTCCTTGATGGCTCCCTGTTGCTTATGCATTGTTAGTCGCCTGGAAAGAGACGTTTTTGTCTTGCCTATATACTGAGTTCTTTGGGGCTTACAGTCCCCAAGTGGGCATTTAAAGGCATAGACGACGTTGGTCTCCTTCAAAGCGTTCTGCTTGGTGTCTTGGGAGTTTTTCATAAGTAGATTGGCCGTTTTTTTTTGGGTTTTATAATAAATTATCAATCGTGTTTTCTGATTTTTGTCTGTAGGGATAACGTTCCTATCAACAATATCTTTCAGGACCCTTTCCTCCGTTTTATGTGCCGTCGAAAATA